>VWZU01008059.1:1982968-2056734 GCA_013397095.1 Sterrhoptilus dennistouni | reverse complement strand
GCCCTGGGTAGGGGTCTGTGGAGGAAGGCTGCGGGGTATCACTGTGGAGGTGTGGGGAGGGCAGCTGGAAGCTGCTGCTTGTCAGGCAGTGCCGGGAGCTGGGAGTGCTTGGCAGGGGAGGGTCATGGAGCTGTGGTGGTTTGGGCAGGGCAGAAGAGTGTGCAGAGGTGGGATTTGGGCAGGGCTGGGGTTTTCCAGCCCAGGGGCCAGGGCTGGGGGCTGTGGGTAAGGGGAACCAGGCTGTGGGGCAGTGCACAGGACTGAGAGGATGGGGAGGGAAACTGTGGGGCTGGGGCAAGGGGGTCCTGGTGCCAGGGAGGACTGTGGGGCAGTGGGTCTGGGTGAGGAGTTGGGACTGTGGGGCTGGAGTTGGAGAAAAGGAGGCTCTGTGGCAGTGGGTCTGGCCTGTGGGGAAATGGGGGATCTGCCCCACTCTCTCTGGCTATAGTGTGCAGGGTGCTGGGGAGGGGGAGACATGAGTACAGGAGGGGAGAGGGGACTGTTGGCCCCATTGCTGGGATGTTCTGAATCTGGGAGGGGGATGAACTGCAGGGAGAAGGGGCAGCCAGCCTCTTTTCCTGGGGGGATGTGTACATGGGAGGATGAGGTGCTGTTGTCGTGGCTCAACTTTGGGTCACCTTTTGTGCCCTGGGGTCAGGGCTGAGGGGGCTGTGGGGGCCCACTGCAGGTGGGGATGTGTTTAGTGGGGTTCACTGTTGTGGCACAAGGGAAAGTGCTGAGGATGGAGGATGCAAGGCTTGGACTCCCTCCTGCATGGAGAGTGGTGTGCTCTGGGAATGCTTGTGCAGAGGGGGGAAGCAGTGGGACTGTGGGACTGGGAACATGTGTATGGGAATGTGGGAAGGCAGGGATGCACTGACGTGTTTTTTGGGGGAAGTGGAGCTGAATTGCACAGGATGTGGGAGTGTGGCAGGGCTTCACATGGGAATTGTGGAGTGCAGAAGGAGTGAGTTGGGGCTGGGGATGATTTAGTGCACATGCATGAGGTATGAGTGTCTTCATGTGGATGCAGAGGAAGAGGTTTGGCTGGATGTGTGTGGGACTGGAGTCAGCCAACGCTGCCATTGAGGTGGTACAGAAGGAGCTGGAAGTGGTGGTGGGGGGCAGGATGCCCAGGGCCTCACTGGATTTGGGCTGAGGTGGTGCTGGGGTGGGGGCCTGGAAGGGGTGAGTTTACAGCAAGAGGAAGAAGAGAAAGAACAGTTCCTGGGAATCAGTGCCAAGGACTGCTTGGCTGGGTCACACAGGAGTGTGGAATTTGGGTGCTGATGGGGTTGGGAAGGGAGCACCACTGCTGGGTGTGGGTCTACAGCAGAGGATGCAGCTGTGTGTCCCTCGGGTGTCCCTGCAGAGCTGCAGTGGAGGTCCTGAGGGGTTGGATGTCCTGCAGAACACAGGGTGTTGGAGGACTGGATGTCCTGTTGCTTGCTTGGTCACTAATGCTGCCAGTGGGACTCAAGGGGTGGTAGGGGTGTGCTGGGTGTGGGAATGTCAGGAAAGGGTGCTAATGGGTCAGGAAGGGGTGGGGAGGTGACAATCTGCAGGGAGAGGGGGGTTGTCAGGGTCACTGCTGGGTCTAAGCACAGGAAATGTTGTGGGGAATGCAGAGCAAGGCTCAGGCTGTGGTGTGGTTAGAGGGTCGTGGGTCTGTGTGTGCCGAGGACTTTGCTGCCCTACATTGGGGCAGGAGGATGTCATGTGGCAGAAATTTGTGTGCAGAGATGGGGCTGCCAGCGCTCCTGCTGGATCTGTGAGTAATAGGGAGGAAATGAAGGGGGAACTCCATAGTGGAAGGACTTTGGGGAGCAAGGATACCCTGGAGAGGTGGATGTAGGCTGTGTGCCTGGGAAAACGGGGCTGCTTGTGCCTCCTGTGCCAAGAGGGATATGTTACCCCTTCCTTTGGCATGCTGGAGAGCTGTGACGTGGTGGGCAGCTGCTGCTCCATGTGTCCTGTACTTGTGGAGGGGAAAGTCCTGGAGAGCCCCTGGGGCAGAGGTCAGAGCAGTTGGCTCTGGCAGGGGTTGGAGCTGGGATGGATAATTGATTGCCTGAAGTGCTGAGCAGGGAGAAGGTGACACACTGGTGGTGGATTTGGGGGTTACATTAGCCACCACCAGCCGGGAGAATGTGCTGGAGGTTCCTGGAGAGGTAACAGGGATGGCAGCTCTGAAATGCATCACTGGGAATGTTTGCAGTACTTCTGTCCAAGCTGTAGGAATTGTGCTAATGAGGTGTTACAGACACAGGGGAGAGGAAAATCAAAGACACGTTGCTGTCAGCTGGTGGTGGGTTGGATGCAGCATCAGGATCCAAGGAACTGTGAGGGCTGGGTGTGTTGGATTCCTCTGCAGGGGTGAATTTGGAGGGTGTGAGGAGCTGGGAAGTGCAGTGTGAGTGGCTTGGGCAGGAGAGGAGCAACCCACAGCCAGAAAGTGCTGCTCCTGGAGGTTGTGTCCCTGCTCTGAAGAAGGGAAGAGAAGGTCTCACTGCTGCAGGGATCCCACATGAAGCAAATTGATGAGCTGAGTGTACCTGGTCCTGGCTCTGCTTCATCATTTCAGGAATAATTGAGATCAAGTCTGACAGTGCCAGTGTAATCAAGCTTAAGAACCACTGCATGCTGCAAACTGGATTTCTCAGGCTGAATAGGTTTACTTGTACAACTTTCCCCAAATCTGAGAGCAAGTTAGTCTAGAAATGGGACGGTGCAATATTAGCTCTTATATCCCAGCAGCACAAGTGCAGCTCTGAAGTTTGTGTCCCAATCCACACAGAAATAATCTTTAAAGCAATTAAAGGAGACAACAGAGAGGGTTTAGGAGGATGGAGTTATGAGGTGAAAAAGAAGCTCACCCGGGTTTGGTCAGAGCCATCCTTTCATAGGGTTATTACAAATTTTTGGGAAGATGCTTGTGCTGCAGTGTTTCTTAGACTGGGAGGAAAAGACATAGAGATGTGCTGAGGATTGGAAGTTTGTAAAGCTCAGGTGTACCTCTCTTTCTTTGGGTTTGCTTACTGAAAGTGAGTAAAGGCATTTTTCCCTCTATGAATGGGGAAGGAAGTATCACAAGTATCACAATCTTTTTGTTCAGTGTTTCTTTTGGTGTTGTTTTGTTTGTTTGTTTTTTCTTTGAGGAGAAGGGGAATATGCTGTGTTTGTGCCAGTGATGTGGCTTTTTTGTATTACCTCTCTTAAAATGATCCCTGTATTTCTTTCTTTAAAAAGGTTTGTAAAATGACATCTTAATACTGAGCTGACATCTCCCTGCAGTTTCAGAATCGTTTCCTTTTGCTCCTAAAATAAGTTCCTGCACAAACCCAGCTCTGGATGAATGAGCCGAATTCTGCCATGGTTTTGCCTAAGTAGAATTAATTAAATTCCAATTGTAGCATCTTCATTGTCGGGGCGTTATCTCGGAGTCAAACCAGTGGGGTTTGAGTTAGCAGGGCTGTCAGCTGAGGGACGTAATCTTTGTGTTCCAAACTGAATGGATTTGCTCTGACGTTGTGGTATCGCTGTGAAAAGCCTGTCAGCGCTGCTCAGTGTTCCCTCACTCGCTGAAGGAAATGCTGCCTCTCCCAGCTGGGTTAGATCTTTGTTCCAGCTGTTACATCCCATTAGGAGAGCTACATTCAAGGTTTTCATTACTTTTCTGCTGTTGTTTCTTTGCATTTGCGCCAGCTGTAGTTGATGGGAGCTTCTGTGGCTGCAGAGAGGAGGAGAAAGGATTTGCAAAGTGGTTTTGAGATGTGTTTGATGCCGTGAAATGCTTCTCAATGCTGTCTTGGGGGTGGAGGAGAGGCTGAACTTACAGGAGAAAATCAGGGTTTTCCTCTTAAAGCACACCATCTTATGCTGCTCCAATTTGTGGAAAGCTCCTCAAAGGAACACCATTCAATGTGCTGTGCGCTGTTTTAGCCTAAAATTCAAATTCAATATTTGAGAACCAGTGTTGGAGTATGTAATTAAGGTATCAGGCTACAAAACAAACTGATGTAGAGTGGTTTCTACCAGGAGAGTTCTGTGGTGTTTTAAGCAGAGGTGAAAAGGGAAAAGCTCCTGTTAGGTGCCACTTTGTTTTGCACTCCTATTTCACATGGTTTGATAGAGGGGTGGCAGAGGTGATGCTTTGAGTTACCTGCTCTGGATTGTATAAGTTGGGGTTTTTTATACTGGGGAGCTGTCCACGAGGACAGACCAGAATCTGCTTTGTTCACCATGAATTTAGCTAATGCAGCTTGGCTGTGGGGTGGTGGGTTATAGACATGTCATATATATGTCTATTTTTAACATAAGTATGTCATTTTTTAACCTCTTAACTTTACACATCCAGTGAAGGAGTTCAATTTCCAGTCTATTTATGTGAGTGGTGCAGTTCATGGGAGGGATGAGAAAGGGAGTTGTCGTTCACACCCCCAAAATCTCTTTTTTTCTGGTACATTGCTCTAAAAACCAGTCAGGTAGAAGCTACTTAACTTCTGTCACTGAGGGCACCTGGGCATATTTCAGCGGGACAAATTTAGATTATCTGCTGCTACAACTAGAAGTGTAATAAGCTGGATAATTCACTTTTTGAATTTAGAGGCGGATTTTCCTCTGCTTTCCTTCAGTTTTCAGTGTTGAGCTTATGCTTGGGTATACTGTGATTTTATTTTCTTTTTCCCTCCTGAAATTTGCTAACAGTTAGGAAATAAAATTGAAAAGTTGGTCTTTAGTTTCATATTGTTTGACTGCTCTTCCTTTTTGAAGATTATTTTTAGGCAAACATAAAACTGTAGAATATCACAAGTTGGAAGGGACCTACATGGATCATTGACTCCAAGTCCCTGTTCCTTGCAGGACTACATAATAATTATATATACATATAACAATTATTAATGACTATATTGAAATTTGTATTATTAATGCAACTGCATTTTTGTTAGAAGGCAGGTTCTGATCTGGTAAGCACAGTATTATAACTGGAAGGTAAAATTGTCAATATAGTAAAATGTTTTCCAAGGTAGAACTGGCTCCAAAACTTCTCCAATATCTGCACAGTCTCTCCTGTAAACTTCATTATAGCAAAGGGAAAATGCAAACAGCTGACCAATATTTTAATTGGGAATTACCACAGGGAGAGAATTCACCTGACATCAGCCAATTTTTTCTTTCTTTAGAATGTCAAATTTACCTCATGTGTTTTCTCTGCTTTTGTTCTTTTCTTTTTTTTTTTTTTCTTTTTTAGTTACTTCATTTTTACCACCATACAGTAATAATCCCTATCAAAGGATTAGATTTTGGTGATCAGTTTCCCTCTGCTGGTCCTTGGATGACTTTGTAACAAGGAACTATCCTGGGCCTGCAACATTCATTACAAGCTTGCATTTTATGTTGTGACAACCTTAAGTGTTGATGTTTTCAGGCTAATTAACTTCTTACTGGCTACTAATATAAAGATGGACAATGTGGGGGTTTTTTTTTGCTTGGCATGTCTGAAGTTACTGGGAGAAGGAGCAGACTGAGCACCAATAGCAAGAAGGACTTTTACCTGATAACTACATTAGTAGGACCCTTTTTTCCCCACTTAATTGCCTTTAAGTAAGCCATCCAAACTTATTAAATAACCTTTTGTGCATGCTTATGACTTTACTGGATAAAAGCTGTGTTGTCTCCTTGAAACAGTTGTCCTGGAGTAATTTCTTGTAATGTGCTGGAGCACATTAAATCTGTGATAGAGCCTGTAATTAAAATACCAAGGAACTATACCTAATAATTTGCTGGTTAAAATAAAATCTAAGAAAAAAAAAATCTCTTTTACAGCAGCCATGAGGGGGAATGCTGAGCTATTTATAACACGTGTACATGTTGCATGGGTAGTGACTCGTTAATTTTTCTTGGTGTATTTATTACAGAACTGTAGTTGCTTCCTTTAAGAAACCTGGCATGAAACTAAAAGCTCTTCTGTTCTGTACTTAGTTGCCTGTTAAATTTTCACTCGTTAATACGAACTTTGGGCCAGGAAGGAGGAGGTGGTGGGGGTGAGTTTGACAAAAGGAAGTCAGTTATTCCTGAGACTGAATTTAAAGCAAGTAAGACAGTTCCCTAACTCCCACACACCCCCTCACAGTGCCTTTGAACGGCATGAGCACTGGACAGCTTGTTTGCTGGAGGAATTCTTGTGACTTTTGCAAAAATAATTAGGTTTTAGGGTCCTCTAAAAAGTCCTTTTCCCCACAACCTAAACCCTTGTTTATGGGGGAGTTTAGTGCTCCATCCTCGTTCTGTTTGATTTGGTTTTCCTCGTGGATCGGTTGGTTCATCTGCAGGTGCTGCTGAGCATCATCACTGGGGCTGAGGGCTGGATAACTTTCCACATAAATACTCTGCTCTGCCTGGATTCTCTTTGCCCATCATTTCAGTACAGAACTTTTTTGGGATGCAGTTCTGTGTGCAGATTCCCCCTCACCTGGTGCTTGTTCTCACGCCCAGAGAAGCCAAGAGCTGAACAGCCCTTCCCACAGGTTTCTGCTGAGCCGTTTTGAGACCAAATGGTCTTAATTTAGCTCTGCTGCCACCACAGCTTTACCACTTTTGGAGCACAGTTCCCATTCAGGGAGATGGTGCAGCTTAAAAGCTCATGAGAAAGGTATTTTCCTAGTTCACTGTTCGTGGAGTGTAAGGAGGAGAGTTGTAACTTGCTGGATAAACTATTCCCAGCTCCTTCCATCTCTTCCCAGCCCTGAACAGTGATAGTATTTAAAGTGTTGTGGTATAAAGAACAGCACAAGGCTGGAAAGCAAAGCTCTGAAGTGTCTGTGAACCAGCACCGACTTGCTGTGTGACATTAGATTAATTATTTCACTGGGAGGCTTCAGCATCTGAATTTTTAAACTGAGGATAGCACAGATATATGAAGAATAATGAGATAAGTTCAGTATGCACAGATTAAACTTTTTTTCTTGGCATCATTTGCTCACAGAAAAAAGCCCAAGACTAAATGAAACACCAAGAGAGTGTTACATGTTTGTCAGCATTCCCTTTCATTGGTCTGGCTTCTGCTATTTTACTGATTTATTTTTTTATTAACCCAGAGAGAGAAGAGAAATGCTAAACTGTTGAAATAAAAGTTTGAAGTCTTTATTTGCTGAATAACCTGGAAATACATTTAATGCATTTTTGTGCTGTGATAATTTCCAGTTGATAACTAGTTTGATTTTAAATACAGATATGAATACAGACCTGAAACTTTTTTCAAACACTTTTGTCACTGAGGACACTCTTGAAAAGAAGAGTTAACTGCTCCATCCTTTCATCCCTCTGACAGTTGCAGGTTTAAACATTATTTTTAGCTTTCAATCAATGTTGCAACTTGGCATTGTCTCTTTGGAGGCAAATGTCAAAGGTGTGGGAGAATTGAATCTTCTTTGAGGGTTTTTTGCTCACCTTTTGAACCCACTTTCTAATACACGTTATTCTTTTGTGATACAGTTGTTAAATATTTCCATGCTTCAGTTACACTTGGTAGCTGCTTCTCTGCCACAAGCACTTGTAGAAAGAATTCCTTTTTAGCATTTATCACTTGCTAATCGTATCAGCACACTTTTCTGGAGGTTAAAATGATCGTGTGCAGATCTAGGAAAAGGCCTTTGAAAAGTTTTCCCCAAGTTTTTCTTTTCACCTGTCTGTCAAACTTGTACCTGTTAAATCTTGACACCTTAGAAAGTGCTTCAGTGAGTTCACAGGTACCTTCATAGCCTGAAGAGCTAAAACTAAAAGCAACAACACAAAATGTCTTAATGGTGTCAATTATCTGAATTTCATTTTTTAAGCATAAAATTTTTCCTCCCTAATAAGTATAAGGATCTCATAGCAACTCTGGAATGGTGATATCCTCATGTAATTATGTGCATGCAGGTCTGGAGTTTGCAGAGGAAGCTGGTGTTGCACCTGTAGCAGGTATTACACAAACACAAACTCTGCAGTGCTTCTCACCCTGCAGAGTTCACGTTCCAAATGCAGGAGGGTAAATCTGGCAGTAACTTGGTCTGATCTCCCTTTTAGCTGTGCAAAGAATTAAAACACAGGCGAGACTTGCCCGGAGTCACACAAGAGGCCAGTGTTGGAGAGCTGAGAATCAACCCCATAATCTGAGTATTATCCTTATCTCCACTGCAAGACTTAAGAAGGGAAATTCTAGAAGGAAATTCTCATTTTCTAAACGTACCTGCAGGCGTGAGTTGGCTGGGGGGGTGACATTCATGCAGTGATGTGAGAACCAGCCCGCTCAGCTGCCTCAGCTTCGAGATAAACCAAGAGGAGATTAGGTTAAAGGACAAACAAATGAGCATCCCCCCATTCTCTGGAGCCAGGGCTCCACAATAGCCATTGTGTTCCTTCAATAAGCACGGGCTGCTTTTCCATAATTACTTTTTAAAGTAAATCACAGCTTATCATCATATAGGGATGTAATATCTTCATAAGCCAATTCTACAGAATTGTAATAATTCAGTATATCGTTTTATTGAATTAGAAATCATGTTCGGGGTTTACAGCATTGTTTTTGGGTTATTGTTGTTATGAAAAGTCAGGAGGAGACTCGAAGTGGTGCCTTGGCTGCCAAAGCCAGGTGCTCAGTTCTCCCTCCGGAGGCCTTTTGAGGGATTTTCCTCTATGCAGTCAGGGAAACTGAGGTACTTGGACTTCTGCAAGTGTAATTTAAAGCTTTGAGCCAAATTAATTGTACAGCACAAACGACATCCTCTGTTGGACTGTGTTCTTGGAGATCCTATTAAATAAAGATCTTGACTGCCTGGCCAGGTTTCACTGTGCTTTTTGTGAAGAACGTAAGATTTTTGCTGTAGAATCAAACTTAAGTTGCCCTCTAGGAAATCAGCCCCTGAAGTATAGTATAAAATATTCTCTCCTCATCAGAACACTACTTAATATTCCCTTTTTTATCCAGGAGATGTAGCTAACCAGTAGATGAAGTAGCTCACAGTTTATGAAGCCTGTAGATTTCATCTGGTGGAAAGATACTTTGTGAAGATTTTTTTATATGAAGAGACCTTTTCTCTCTGCAAACTACAGTCAGTTCAAGAAAACGAAATGGTTCCTCTTCTAGGTTGAGAAATAATGTTTGATCTGTTCCATACTGATAAAGTGCACTTTCTGCATATGGGGTGGTGCTAATTGACTGTTGCCAGGTAAAGCTGCCTGTTGTGGCTCCCTCCTTTGGGCTTGATTTGCTTCCTGGAGTGCAGGTCTTCAATGGTAGGATTTGAAACAAAGTGATGGCTCAAAACAAAACCCTTCTGGGAGCAAACCTGGTAGAACTGTGGGGCAGTAAATCCATCTCTTACTGGTGCTGAGCTGGGGGACTGTAATCTCAAAGCATCTTCAGGATGAATTTTTTAACCTGGATTTCTGCAAAAATATTGTTCTCCTGTTGTGTTTTTATTTTTGTTCCAGATGGCCGCACAGATCCCATTTTGGATGACGTAGGAGATGCCTTCAAGCTCATGGGGGTTAACCTGCATGAGCTGGAAGATTACATACACAACATTGAACCTGTCACTTTTGCACATCAAATCCCTTCGTTCCCCGTCAGCAAGAACAATGTCCTGCAGTTCCCCCAGCTGGGAAGTAAGGATGCAGAAGAGAGGAAGGAGTACATCCCTGACTACCTGCCACCTATTGTCTCCTCTCAAGAAGGTGGGAAATCAATCCTTTGCTTTCAGTTTTGGTGTGTTTGGGTATTTGTGGGCATCCCCCAGCAGCTCAAGCTGTGCTGCCCTGTGGCAGTGGCTCAGAAAGGGCCCATGGGGTGTTACCCAAGGAGTGCTGTGCCAGGTTTGTTCTCCACTGTTTTCACTCTCCTTCCAGATTAACTCGTGCCAAAAATTCACCATGTTACCCCATGTTTCAATAATGCATTCTAAATGTTGAGTTTTCAGGTGACAACAGGAATGAATTTCCATTACCTTTTATGTGTTAGCCTCTCCCTTACACATCCTGCAAGAGCTTCTGTAATTTGGTAAAGGTAAAAGAAGGAAGGCTGGTGACACTGGCACAGCATTTCCTGCTCCTGATAGCTGTTTCTCCTTACTTGTAACAAATTTCACCAAAAAACCCAAACCCAACCAAAAAGAAAACCTCATTTTCCAATTAAAATGGATTCAGCTTTAAAATATGGAAGTAAGAGTATTTTAGAGGCATTGTGCTGGCTTTTAATTCTCTTTGTTAACATTGATTAGGGTTTCACCATCACTGTTCCAACTGCTCCTTCCCTTTCTTGTCCCCCAGAGGCAAAGGTTGAGGAAACAGTGAAACCAACTATACAAGTGTTATAAGATGGAATTAATCTGAGCATTTTAACTGTGGCAGTGGAAAAAGCCTACTTGTTTTCTCTATTTTTCAGCTATATGAGACTTGTTTGCTAATAAGATAAACCTTTAAGAAACATGACCTAGTCTGACTTGCCCTTTGAATAGTGAACAGCACACTACTGTACTTTGTGTGAAAATAAATATATGTAAGATTGTGGGTATAAAAATCCCCAACAGAAGAACTTAATTTTCGAAAAGAGTGTAATGAACAGGTGCAACCTGCACAAGATACTTAATTTAGAATCTTGTGGGGACAGAAGGGGATATCTTACTCTATTGTGCATATTGCTCTTTTGTTAAGAACTAAGGACTCAAAGTCTGCCTGTTGAAATAGGTGAAAATTGTAAGAATGAACATAAGCAACATCACCTTGCTGGGCAAAGAAATCCATTGCTGTGTTGCTGCAAATGAGGCATGGGGCAGTATTCCAGTGATTTAGCGAACTGCAGGAAGTGTGTGTTGAGGCTTTCTTACATCATGGTCAGCTAAAAGGTGCAATTGCTGTGTACTCCAGTTAGAGCAAGTGAAATTGTGGTCAGGTCAGATATCTGAGGGGCAGGTATTGGGTTTGGTGTGTTCTGAACAAATATGCTCATTCCAGTAAGAAGGTGAGGATTTACTCATGCTGGTGAGTATTTCTGAGTCTCTGTAGACTTTAATTTTCTGTTTCTTTTAGCTGTGCTTTAAAGATCAATTCATTTCAGTGTTTCTTGCCTTAATTCAACCCAGGAAATGAAACTGCTGTTCAAAACAGAAATACTTTCTTAAATTGGTAAGGAGATCCTAAAGTCTCACCCTTGTGAAGCTTGTTAAAAGAATTGTTTTAAAAATCTTACAATTACCTCTCTCAAACCAGGAAGAGGCAAACAAAATGTAAATATCATATGTGTAGACAGCATATATAAAAGAAGAGTACTGAGGAAGAAGATTTTAAAAAGTAAATGGGGATTTTAGCTCCTCTGTTCTGGCTACTTGCTTTAGCCTGATTCTTCAGGAGGTAAACAAGCACCATTCTGCCAGAGAAATCTGGCATCTTTGAAGTGTAACAAGTTGCCCAGCAGTTGTTTTGGGTTTTTTTTTTCCCTTGGAAAATCACACTTTAAAATATGCAAGAAAAGTCAAATCCAGAGAGGCTGAAAGCAGCTGCAGACAAATATCTGAGAATGGGGAGGGAGAGTGAAGAGTTACAGGCTCAGCCTGACAATACATGACACACAAAGAGAGGGTAAAAATTGAAATGGGGACAGTTGTGCTGTTTCTTTTTTTTTCTGTATGTAACTTTTTATACTCTTTCTCTTGCAAGTTAGATCCAGGAGTTAGATTTTAGCAGTCCTTATAAATAATGTATGAATCCTTTTAACACCTGAAGCAAGAAGATATTATTTCCAAAGTTGGATGAGAACCAGGAAAACTTCTGATGCCTAAGGGTAGTGTATCAGAGGACCTATACACACACAACTTGAAAAAATGAATAAAATATTTTTTTAATGGAAATTTAAAGGAAGCATTAAATACAGTTGCTGAATGCAGATTTGTTATAGTTGATTTAAAATATTTACAGTTGAGGACATTTTAATTTTGAATTAAGTGTTTTCTGAAAATGGTGTTTGTGCTCTGTGGTTTGTTTTTGAAAGGGATGAAGTGGATCACAAAACTGCTGTATATGTTTTGTTCTATGTTATTCCAAGTAAAAATTGGAAGAAAAACTTACTTTTGGAGATTAAAGGAATGCGTGGTAAAAATACTGAAGAATTGCAGAAGCCATTTAAATACTTTGCAATATTTTATAGCATAGAAAAAAAATGAGGTTGCTCAGATTGTTCAGTCCATAATATTTGAATTGCTTTGAGTGGGCAATAATTGGAAATGGAGGAAGGCTTTGTGCATATCAGGGTGTGTGATGTAAATCTTTCAGTGACTTTAAGGAATCGTCAGCAGGACTCCTGATATCCCATTTTATATCAAACCCTAGAGCTCAGCTCAGTTAGGAATATTTATTTACTGTTAGGGGTCAGAAATTACAAGTGCTGATATATTTGAGCAATAATGTAGCCATGACTTTTAGTAGGAAAAAACCTCTTTTTTTTTCAGTACTGTTAATTTAAAACCCAAACCAAAGCAGTGTTCAGTCTGCGCCACGACCAGTAGGTGTTGCTGCCCTCCTTCTCAAAAGTCCTTTAGTTCTGCACATGTAACCAACTTCTTATTTCCACTTACTCCAGAGCTGGTGGTGGTTCAGGCTATGCAGAGGCTGCCCAGCAGCTCGAGAGATGTCTTAGTTATCATTGCCAGAGAGTCCACAGGAGCAGAAAGCCTTTCCAGCCTTAGAGGAGCCATCTACTTCATTGTTCTCAGCAGCAAGAAATTCTGAAAGAGCTCCGAGTGATTCCTGAAATTGTGGGGGAAAGGGAGGGAGATAAATAAGTTTTCAAGATCTGTAATTTCTGTCAGTCTGAAGTTCAGTTCAGTGATACTAGTTTTGTTCCAAGAAAGAAAGCAGGAAACGTTTTCTTGCCTTAAATATGGAGTGCAAAGCTCTAACCAAATGCTTGAGCTGTGAGGATCTGCATATATAATTCTATATATTATAAAACAATCTGACTCAGTATTGCCATGGAAAATGTTGGGTTTTTAGCAGTATTTTTACAAAGGACACTGAAGGGATAATTTTATGCCAATGTATCATGATGTTCGCTGTCTGCCTATTTTTAATTAGTCTCTTTTTTGTTTTTGAGTTAGTTTAGCACTGTTGTCACTAAAATGTCATGGTAAACTTGTAAGACAGATTAAAAAAGGAGAAAAAAATAAATTAGTTACAAAACATGATGGTCATGCTTTATTTCTTGTGCTTTAATGCAAGAGAACATACATTTTGCAATAATAAATCAACTTCATAGAATTTGTTGATTGTATTTGAAGCAAAACAGTATGTGCTGAAACTAGGCCAGCTGAGAAAGCCCAGATACTTCTCCACAGCTAATAATAATCACTGTTACATTTTGTGATAATGTTGAGAGGCCTGAGTCCTGTTGTAAGAACATATATCATTCCCCATGATTAAAACAAAGAAAAGTGAGGTGTGAATCCTGCATGTGCCACAGTATCCTTATTTTTAAGCTTCCTTAAAATTAATCTCCACCTCTGCTTGCTCTTTTTATCACTTCATTTTTAAAAATAATTTTTAAATTTTTTTTAATAACCACTTTATGTCAACTGCTCTCTTTTTGTGACTTTGTGAAGTCATAGGCAGTCCATCCCTACTTCTCTGTCTGGAAAACTGAAGAATACACATTGTTTTTTTGTGTGAAATAGTGTTCATAGTCAGTGGTATTTGCATTACACCCTTGTCCCTCTCTTACACTCTAATTGTGCTGGTGTATGTCAGCAGGATATAAGGGAGAAAACATGAGAGTCTTTTCCCACTAGTTCAATTCTCCCACTAGATATTTTGTGGGGAGAAGGGTAGTTTTTACAGAGTCAGACTTTCTCTGCAGTTCCAGCTGCATTTTTTTCTGTCTTCTGCCTCATACCACTTTACTCCCTAGAGGTTCAGCTCTTTCTCCTAAAAAATGATGTGAAAAAAGAAGTAATTTTTACCAGGCATTAAATTTTGTTGTCTTTCATTCCTGTTAACATGTGCTCAAGCACTGTCATTGTATTTCTGATCATTGAGTCAGGACAAGTTCTTGGCACAATTTACAAATTCAGATTTATTTGTAGCCTTTTCTGTCAGAGCATTTTATTTCACTGTCAGATCAAAGCATAAAATTGCTGATCTTCTTACAGTCCTGCCTTTTCCCCTCTTTGCTGCTGATGTGATGTTAGGACCTGTTACCTACAAAAACCTGATGCTTTCAGCCACCTAGAAGTGTGGAAACCCAGCTGTCAAATTGCAGCTCATCTCAGCACATCTCTAGTTTTTTTTCATGTCGTGGTAGCTGCTGCAAATCTCATTTTAATTGATGAGATTTGGGGGTGCTGGTGAAGCAAGGTGCTAATCTAAAGAACACATTTTTGTGTCCAGGTTCTACCAGTGTTAGAATTGTAATTGTATAAAGCATTAAGCATCAGGTTGACAAAAGGCATTAGTGTTGAGCTCCAGCAGGAAATAGATCAGAAGTTAAAAACTGTCAGTGCCCTTTCAGGCTGGCAGTGCTTTCTGTGCCTGTGGTCCAGAACAGAATGTAGCAAGTCATGGATCTCAGACCAGAGTGATTTCAATCCCTGTTTTTTCCAAGGGTTAAACAAAGCCAATCCTTCTTTGTCAGTGAATGTGATGGGCTTTTAAAGGGATTCTGGGGTATCCACTTTGCCATTTTGGTAACACAGGTATTGCTGTTGTCATTTTTTGACCTTTCTGCCTTTCCCCAGCTCTAGCTTAACCCCACAGCCTAACTCTCACTCATTCTAGCAGCTGCACCAATGATTTTAAAGCAGGAATTATCTTTTCAACAGAGTTTTTCCTGTGTAGTTGGTTAGGAAACCACTACTCCTCGACAAACATGTAATGTGTATTCAAGCAGTCTGAAGAGTTAAAGCCCTGCAAAAGTGTGAAGATTTTGCTCCTGGCTGCTCACTGTGCCTGGTTGCTGATACTCACAGGCATCCTTTACCTCTGTGTGTGCAATGTGCTGAGAGTCAGACCCTGATTGCTTTTGTGAGGAGGGATCCTCACGTCTGCAGCAGCCCAGCAAGGAAAGAGCAACAGGAGAGACAAAATGAGAAGAGGAGCCAAGCTTGAGATGCAGCCAGAAGAAAGGCATTGGGAAGGAGCCAATAGGAGAGGCAGGTTTCAAAGGGAAAAAGGAAAATACGAGACAGGAACAAAAAAAAAGTGTACAGAAAATGTGCCTGGTTTAAATCTTGCCATTAGACTGAAAAATAATTTTTCTGGAAGGCGTGCTGATAAAGCTGTAGTTGGGAGGACAACTGTATCTCTACCTTTTCTTAAGAAGTTGTATCATCATTGAAAACATAATTTCCAGTGAAATCCTGCAAGAAAGGATTTAATGAAGTTTGGGATTTTTTTTTTTAATGTGGAGTTAAATAGGTTTTCACAGGAGAGCTTCTTTAATTTGCAGCACTTGGAATAAAAAAAAAGTCAATGTAATAAGTGCCATTTTAAAACTTTATCTGTGGCAGGAACTAACTCACATAGCTGGGATCCGTAGACTGTGGAGACAGACACATGCACTGCTTTATATTGTCTAGGAGACTAGCACCTAACTTCTAATAATTCATGTCTTTGGAAAAAAAAACCCAAAACTTTTGGTATTTTTTAAGAAACTTAATGGCAGCTGGAAGTGGGGAATAGAGGACATGGATTAATTTTATTTTTTTTTAAATTGTAGGAGAGGCTTGTGATGAATTTTCATGGTTTTGGGGTCTTTTAAGTGTTTTATCCTTCAAAATAAATAAACCAGGTGGAACCTGGCTATACAGGAAGAAATATATATATATTTATTTTTTATACAGAAAATAAATTTTATTTTATTTTATTTTATTTTCTAATGGAAGATGCTGCCTCCATTTTTTTACAATTAATAGCAAGGAATCAGTAAAACTAACAATAAAAATTCAGCATTGTGAAAATTTATTGGTTTAGCTTCTTAAGCTGTCTAGTTTTATTTGCTGCATATAGCAATTGAAGTGAAGCTAATGTGACTTCAAGAGGATATCATCCTTTTAAAACCTTCTCACAAAGATTTTTCTGTTTTTCAGACCTGTTTAGATAACTTACAAGTTAGTGATTCTTAAGGATTCAAAAATAAAAACTGCAAAACACAGAAGTTGCCTGATAAAAGCCAGCCTTTTGCAATAAATTATTTACATGGAATGGGAATGAAAGTCATGGATCCTTTCACTGCATTGTGATGTGCAAATTGTAATTTTGGTTCGAATAAAACTGGAGGAGAAAATGGGACTTTGTGATAAAAGGATTCTATTGTCTTGTGTATTTTGAACAGAAATGCTGTCATGATTTTAATTTCCTACTGATCCTTTTTCAGCAAAACTTTTGTCACTTGTCTTGACTCGTCACGTCAGATCAGTTTTTTCCCTTTTCTGACAAAGTGTGACTTTGTTTAGTGCCTGTCTTGCTTCCTGCACTGTCTACTGCAACTATGCTTGAGGATTTTATTTCAGCTGGATTATCAGACACCTTTGTGTCTTTGAAAGCATAAGTTTCAAATTAGGTTATCATCTGATAGCTGGGTGTTACTGTTCTCTGGCCTTTCAGACTTTCTCTTACTGCCCTGAGTTTTTTTGGGGACTTGAGGGAACAGAGTGGGAAATGGAAAGTCTGCCTGATTCTTTAAGCAGGATAAAAGAGAAGCACAACTGGCCTATTTTAAGGGCTGACCGTGTAACTTTATTTTTTAGTGTGTTCACTTCATGCAGGAATGTTTCCTATTTTTCTTTAATCAAATGCTTTTCTTTATTTCTCTTACTTCTGCCACCAAGGATGCTTTAACTTAATGAACATCTTAGTGATTGCTAACAATTCCTGGCACTTAAAAAAGAAATAAAAATCATTTTAGCTACTGGGAGCAAAGCCACAAATTTGATTGTTACCTCCCTGCATGGGAATTTGTGCCAAACTTCTGGAGAAATGTCTTAGTCTAAACAAACCTTAATTCTGTACTAGGATGCAGAAGTAGAACATGTTGGTTGAGACCTCATATGTGAGTCTGATTTTGAGACATGTGGCCTTAAGCAATGCCAGCATCCTCCTGCTACTTTTTAGAAACTGTGGCATTTACATGGACACAGGGAATGGTTCACACCTGGAATTCAGGAGCTGGCCCTCCAGGTAGTTGTTCTGAAGAACACGACTGCCCAGAGGACTGTTACAGAGTAACTTTTCTCAGTTTGACTCTGAAGTCTCTGAAATGTTTCTTACCTCCTGTGAAAAATATCCACATTTGGAGCTGTTTGGGAGGAGATACTGCTTGGTGGTGTTTTGTGCACATTTTCGAGTGTAGCTGAGCCTAACCTTGATCTCAGCATCAGAAAAAAACATTGTCTAGACAAAGATCACGAGTGGATTACGGGACCCCATATCTCTCTTGCATTAATCAGGGGAATGACTCACTATAAAACTTCTGCATGTGGTACACTCCAGGTTAACACTAAGGAATTCTGCCTTCTAAAGTTTTAAAATTATGACTAAGAAAGCTCATTTGAATTATTTGTCTTTTGCCACACACAGATAAGCACTTTAACGTTGCCATACAGCTCTTGAATTCAGTGTCTTCTTAGAATTAGGGTTGGAAGGGACCTTAAAGCTCATCTTCTTCCAGTCTTCACCTTTGGTACATGCTCCTGTTTCCTCCAGCTCTCAGCTAAAGAGAATGCCAGTGACTGGGTAAGTCATTAGGAAGGGATAACTCATTTTTGTGTGTAGGCAATTCCAGTTAATTTGGCAAGACTTGGAGAAATGCAAGACTTGAATGGATAACAGGGAGAATGCGAAGGCATTTGGAGACATGACCCTGGTTCATGCAGGCAGATGCTTGGATAATTAAAGTTCATCTTCAGCTGTGTTTTCTTGGAATCTTTCATTTTTGTAATTGCACTCATTAGAAACGTCAATGGTTTTCTGATGACTTGACGAGACAGTATTTTTCTGCATTTCTCTAGTTTGGATTCTGTGTCTTTGAACAGCGTGACTGGGTAAAATGTAACCCTCCGTGCATGTTGTGTATAAATGTGCATTGTTTGGGTCGGTTAAGCAAAGCCTACCATAGCATACCTGTGTTTTTGAGGTGCAGTGTTAAACTTGAGCAGGGCTGGATCTGGCTTGTACTTAGCCCAAGGCTGGAAAACAGTGGGTCTTCAGGTGGTAACACAGTAAGTCACAAATTTCTCTGACTTGGTTTGAGATTAATTTTTCGGTGATGGTTATGAGCGATGACGCCACGCTGCCAGGGGTGGTATTTTGTATGGAGAGATAAACTGAAGTTCAGCTCTGCGTGTGTGTGTTTGAAAGAGGTCGATAACAACTTAAATGGCCTTTCTTCTGGCCACTTTACAACCTGCAGCATTTTGCTTAATTTATTTTCTTTGGTGAACTTGTTTGCCCTCCGCATTCTCACTGTTGATGTCTGCTGCTTTCCCATTCCAAAGGTTGTGTTAAAGGAAGGTTCTGTGTTTCATGTGTATCCCTACAGTTGGGATGGAGCATATTTTTCTTCAAACGTTATGAGCTCTTTTCCCCGAGGGGAGGAGGATGGTACAGATTCTGGGTGTCTGAGCAGTACAGCTTAACAGATTGGCCAAATAATCCATCCTGAACTGGAGAGTGAATAATTTTAATACCCCTTATCTTGCATAGATTTTTATGGATATTCATCTCAGCAAATGAACTTTGCATTTCTAAATATTTAGAGCAGCATGTTCGTTCAGGCACAGCATATTTGAATCTTAATATTCTCCGAGTTTCTCCATGTTTCTCTGGGTTTCTGTGCATGTGGGACTTTGGTTCCAGGCTTATTTAAACAAATATTTTGTGCTTCTGTGTGGACAACGCTAATTACGTCTGACAGTCACAATTGGGAATAGCACAGAGGAAATAATAGTTCTTGACCAATTGCTAAAATACAGGAAGTCCTGGTGCCATAGAAAGGGAGAGAAACTCACTTCTCATTTCCTTTAGAGTCCAGTGTGTTCAGATTAACTTTAAAAGGAGCTGAAGTGCAGCTCTGAGGATTTAGGCTTCAACTGTGTGCTCCCTTCGTGTGGAGCCCGTCCCAGCAGGCAGCAAGGCACCAGCCAGGAGAGCTCTCACAGCTCAGCTGCTGGGGATCCTATTGCAAATTAAATATGAAACAAGGATGCGTTTGGTTTTGCATGGGAAACTTTTTAACACAGTCACTCACAAGGCTTTGTCTCTGCTCTGAGTATTTTAAATCACAATACTGCTGGAGGTGATAGCTCATCTGTAATCTTGCAGAAATAACTTGTTTCTTTTGCTGTTTTTAAGAAAATCGCTACGTTTTTACCATACAGTTTCAGTTGTCTGTATTACAGGCTTTACAGAGCAGCAAAGTTTACCTTCAGTTACCTTTTATTGGGGTGTGTATAAAATACTCTACAAATACTTTCAGTGTGGTCAAAACACGTACATATATTCTTTGGGGTCTTTTAATATAAAAGGTAGATGTAATTTGAATATCCTTGGACAGGGATCTTGAGTTGAGAAATTTGGGGGGAGATTTTAAGAAGCTTTAGCATTACAAGTGAAAATCTTTTTGGATTTTGGTAAGATTTAGCCATCTGTTTATCTTCCTGTAGCATTAGACCTTAACTTTTCTTTCCAAAGTCCTTAAAACCATGATAATAAGTCACACTGGTTGTGATGAGCTGAAAAAAGAAGGTGGAATTTTCCTGTTATGGTATTGCTGTATAGTTCAGTTACAGACTCCAGCATGTGAAGGTTTTGTCATAGTGTCACGTATATTGACACAATTCAGTATTTTTTTAGGACTCGGGGAAATAACCTTTGTGTGAATTAAAAAGTGATAAGTATCTTAATGCTGATATTGCAAACAACAAACTTCCCTTAGATGAGCTGATTTTCACAGAGTACGGTTTATGCTTAGTATCTGTTTTAAATTTCCAGTGATTCAGGCTGAAACACTGAATTTCCTCAAAACTCCAGTTTTACAAGGAGCACATCTATTTAGGGAGTTTTTCCTTCAGACAAATATTCCTTCTGAGGTGAGCTCACTGAGCTGAGCTCCTTGCAGGTATGTTTGGACCATCTCTGTTGAGATGAGCTCCCATCACATCTCCTAGATCCCCTGGTGGAATGTCACACAGATGGGATGCCTGGGTGCAGCTGTGGTCCTAAAATCTGGTCCTGCTGCCTGGCCCAAGGCAAAATGTTCCCACTGGTGTGGAAAGTGAAGAATGTCAGATGAAATTGGAGGTTGAATTTTGCAGTATCAGTTCATATTCCCTGTGTGTGGGGTCTCTCCTGTGCCCTGCCATTGTGGGCTAAGATTTTCCTAGGTCACAGGCTAAAGCCAAGCAGGGCTGCTGCAGGGGTCCTAACAAGAGACATCCAAGGCAATCCAGTGAAGCAGGAAACAGTGTTGATTAATAGATGGCACTTTATAAGAGGCTTGGTCTGCTCTCGAGCCTGGCATATTTCAAATGAGATGAAAAATTAAGTCCTTGCCACTTGTGGTGATTAAAGCCTTGGTGGCTCACTTTTCAAGAGTAGCATGTGAACCCTGCTGGCGTGGTTCCAGTTGGGTTATAGAGTTCTGCCAACCTAAATGCCCCAAGCAGTTTCAAATTCATGGAGGAGAAACAGCTCGGTGCTGTTCTGTGCCGCCAAGTAGCCGCCACGTCCTCCCCCCACAATACCTGTGTTTCAGCAGCAATTGAAGGGATGCTTTGCTAAAGGCAGTCCCATTTACTGAAAGCATCCAGCAAGCCTCTATTTATTTTTTTCAGGGTAAATCCAGCAGTGCATGTGTGTTTTCTAGCTTGGTGTTACACCTGTGTGTGTGAATGATGATAAATAAGTGCAAGGTTGTTACACTCCTTCAGGACAGGGAGTAGAGCCCATCCTGGTGTCAAATCCGTGTTTGCAGAGGAGGGAACCATGTTTGATCTAAAGGTGCTGCCAAAGCAGTGAAGAAACTGACACAAATAGAAATGTTTATTTTTTTAATATCAATAATTTTCTTTCTTTATCATGTATATAAGGGCTGATTCTGTCCATAATATAGAGAGTAATGTCCATGTGGTATTTTTAGCAGCCAATGTATAGAAAAAGTGTGGACTTACAGAGTGATTAAATGCAAAGAGCCAAGCAGAGGGACAGGACAACTGGTTACAATGCGCTGTGAAAGAAAGGTGTGGGATGTGGGAAGGTGATGCTGGCTGTGCCACCAGAAGAATGCAGGTTGGGGTTAAATAACATCCAGTAGGATTTGTATAAAATGGAATCATTCTTATCAGCCCCTGGTGGAATGGCCAATGCTTGTGCTGCTCTCAGACTCCAGTGTTACACGTGTGCTTGTGCTGTGCAGTAGCTTTGGCCTTATCTAAATGGAAAACCCTTTCCAGCTTGAGAACAACTTAGCAACTTTTTTAATATCAAAAAGAGCACATTATACACGACACATGTACAAGACTCAAAGGAACATGTATGCTGCCTAAAGTTTTTGGAGCTGGCGTGTGTGTGTTAATCTCCTGAGAGTTCATTGCTCCAAGCTTTTATCAGGAGCAAAGGGAGGCAGAGCTGAAGACTTCTGTGCACTGCCACTCCATCTGAAAGAACCAGCTCCTTTTTCCTTACTTCAAGGCAAAGAAGAGTGTGTACATCGTTCCTATCAATGCAGTCACAGGACTCTGACTTCCTTTTTAAGTGAAAATAAATGAAAATGTTCTCATTCTATTGTTAAGTGGCAGAGGAGCTTTCTTCTACAGCCTCATTGTCTTAGATCTGTTTCTCAGTGCAGCACATCTTTGCATTAAGCTGTTATTACCTTTTAATGTCATTTGGAAGAGATGAAATATACTGGTAGTATCTCCAGGGGAAGACTCTAGATGCTGGTTTTCTGAGGAAAAGCTTAGATGTGGATTAAAAACCTGCTTGCTTTTTTGCTTGTCTCCAGCTGACTGTAGCTCAGACGCCTCAGAGTTACTGCAGCCTCTCCATGTCCAGTTTTGCAGTTTTTTTGCTGCCTTAATTGGTGTAAGTTTGGCCTTCCCAGATAATCTTTTCTGAAAGGACAAGTGAGATGGGGGAACAGGCGAGCTCCAGTGGGAGAGATCCCAGCAATAAGTCCTGTCCACTTAGTATCAAATTAACAGGGGGAGAACACCACAGTGATCAGGTAACACCTAAACACTATTCTCCAGAATTAAATGACTTTGTTTCCTTCCCTGCATTTGTTGTCCCAGCATCCTGCAGAGGTCGGGTTTGCTTTTTGAACAGCTGCATTAGTGCCATTCTCTCTGTGCAGGGTGGGTCATTCCTTTCTGTGGCATTAGGAAGGAGCTGTAACCTTGTCATTTTAATGAGCCAAAGCTTTGTTAAACCTGGAACCTTTCCTGGTCAGAGGTACATGGTACATGAACATATCTAAGGCAGTTCAGTGTCTGTAAGAAATAGTTTGCAAGGAGAAGTCTTGCTTCCTCATGCAAAGAGACATTCCTAATTACCACAGAACTGACAAAGAATGACATTTGGCAAAAATCCAGAGCAATATTCAGCCTCATTGCCTCCTGCTGCAGAGTGAGGCACCTGAGCTGTCCTGTCATCACACCTTCTGATGTAATGTAAGGAAAATTAGAGATATAAGTGGAGATTTTCAAGATTTTTTTCCCCTTCACACTTCTGTTGAGTGCATATTATTGCTATACTTATCAAGAATTTATATTTCTTTAATGTTAGCTTTCTGCATTGAGTTACCTACCTACCTTCTCTGTGCTGTTTCAAAGCTGCAACTTTTATTCTGCAAAACCCAAGTAATTTCTCTCCATTTCTTATTTTCCCTTTTATTTTAATGTCTCATTTACAGCAAAATATGTGTTCTTTACATAACAACAGCATAATCTGGTTACATATGGCAAAGGAAATAATACAGATGAAAAATCTAGGCTTTCCCTAGTCTGAGTCCATATAGCATCTTATATTGCTATGTGTTATGTGGCTGTAAAATGCATTGCACAAGTAGAATATTTTAAATTATTATATATATGCAATTAATAAATTATTAGCCATTTTAAAAAATTTACCAGCACTAAAATATTACTAATGTTTAATGCATTTTAATTAAAACTAATTAAATGTGCTCAGTTCTAAGTTTACTTGAAATTGCTTACTAGCACTCAAAAAGAAAGCAAAGGAGCCTATATCCAGAGGGAGGGATTACTTGCTCTCAGAATGGAAACTTCAGGAGGGAAGCTGAGAGGAGCCAGATGAGCACATGCAGGGAAAATTAAATGTTTCAGGACAGTCTGAGCAGTGGAGATCAGATAACTACACTCGTGGTGTATCTTCTTGGAGGTGGTGTTAGTAGTTCCTCTACAGTGATCTCTACTGAAGAACAAGAGCTTACTGTGTGATGCATGTGGCACAGTTTGGAGCATGAGGTCCAGGGGTTTGCTCTTTGGAGACCCAAAAGAAGAGAGACACCACAGTGGAGCCACAAAGGGGCTGTAGCAGGTGCCAGAGTTTGGGGAAAATAACTAAAGCATTGATCCACACTGTGGAGGTGAACCAGAGCAGTGTCAGTGCCCTTCCTGTAGCAGCTCTGGAAAGAGCAAAGCACCACAGTCTGTCCCTAATTTCACCCTAATGAATTTGGGGTGCCAAGGACATGGTGATGCTGGGTGACAGGAGATGATGCTGTGGAGACAGCCAAGCTCTTCCCACAAACTTGTTACAGTAGTGCATGCAAAGATGTCTGCTTGAAACCTCGTTATTCAGAGGCTACATCCGCATTTATTGCCCAATTTTCCTTTCTGGATCACCTAAGGAAGAGCAGGAATCTCTGCTGAGAAGCAGAATACATCAGTCCAGGTGGGGTGCCATGTTAAAGGACTTCTTAAATTTGGGATACAGGGACACCACCCAGTTCAAATGAGTTTGCAGATGTCCTTTCTCCCTGCAAAACAAAGGATTCCTAACAGTGTTAGGAGACTGTTAATGAGCCAGTTGTACAGAAAATTTATGTTACACTGTTTTTTCTCTTCATCAGTCTTTTAGATATCCTGGAAAATTAGATATTTTCCTCTTCCCTCTTAAAATTCAATCAGATGAGATTAGGTGTTTTCCAAAAACACAGCTGTGGTTTTTTCACCCTAGTTGTTATATTTGATTTGCTGCTTAATGCAAACTCAGTGATCATATTCGTTCAGACTTATACACTGAGTGTTAACAACAGTAATATTTTACAAATCACTACAGAAAAGTGTTGGTTGCACTCTATTTTCAGAGGAATTTCCACCTTCAAAGCACAGTGAGCTTTATATGAGCTAGAAAATCCCAAGGTGTAAAAGCCCAAAAGGTCTCTATCACTCTTCTCCCTTCAGATACCACACGTGCAGAATTTTTACAGCATCGTTCCAAGCCTCAAGTTGAGAGAAGTTATGACTTAAGGCTATTGGACATGGAATTTTCAGACAGCTGCAAGTTCTGCTATTTTTAAACCCTTCTCCATGTGCAACAAAAAGTCTGGTTATTATGCACAATGACATAGTCAATAAACTTTATTTAAAACTTTTTTATATATATTTTAGCCGCATTCAGCTAATAAAAAAAAGAATATGGAGGAAATATTTTGTGAACTTGAATAGCTTAAGTCTTATGGTAACTTCCTTACAGAAATTCACCTTCTAAGTGGAATCCAGGCATAAGATGTTGTATTTCTAATAGATACAATTGTGTTTGGGTTTTTTCCTCTGAGAAATACAAATGTTTGAGTCATGATTTAAAATGGAAATGGCATCAGAGCCTTCACTGTTGTGTCACTGTGTAATTTGGTGGAGTTAAACCATTCGGGGAGATGAAATAGATTCAGTGGAGTTTTTAGATAGGATCTCACAGCCTTTCTGTTTAAATGTGCTTTACTCCTAATGCAAAGAGAGCACTATATATGTGCCTGTGATGTTAATGAAATAGACTAAAGAGAGTAAATACTGTTGGTGCTCAGTGAGTTTTGGTTTCTCTATTAACCCACGTTTTTGCAAACCTCATGTGTTCTTTCCCCCATCTCATGTATTACTTTGTGCAATTGGCATGTTTAGGTTTTGGAGGTTCTTTTCTCCCTTAAAATTCAGTCTTTCCATAATTCTGGAATTTTTAATCTTCCTGAGCCCCTTCCAGTTTGTGTGCCATTTTCCCAGTTGGAAGTGGAACCTGGTTTTGACAAACAGTTCTATGCTGTTTCCATGCTCTGTTGTGGATTTTCTAATACTAAGACTGACCTAAATGCTATTTTAGTCAAATGTGCTCTGTCTTTTCTCTGCCTGAGCCTTATACCAGTAGTTCTCACTCCTAAGTATTCCATGATTCTATTCCTAATAAATAAGTTTCTTGAAATACACTAAATAGCTTTTTCCTCCATGCCAAGATCAGCTTACATTGTTTTAAGCACAGTAGTTTATTTATATGTCTGTTTCTCAGACCTGTCATTTTCTGTGAATTTCTGTGCCCCGTTTGCAGGATGACACTTTCCCACAAGTTCCATTCAGTGGGATCACCTTTGTTTTTGAAATATGCCACAATAAAACCATGCCTAAATGACAATTCTTTCAGTTCCTTCCTAGCTCTCCCCACTTATTCATTACCACTTGCCTGCCTTCTTTCAGCATGTTTAATTTTTTGTCCAAGACTTTTCAAGTAAGATTTTGTGATATTGTCAGATGTCGAACTTTAAAGCTTCTATTACGGTTTCCAGTTATCTATTATTTTTGTAGTTCTTTCAGAACAATCTGAAAATTGATCAAGTTATCTTTTTTTTCTTGTTTAATCTCATAGTGGGGTTTTTTTCTTAATACATCCTAGTCTGTTGTGGGTAGAAGTGGTAGTTATTAGGGTCATTCTTTTGAAGTGTGTCTATAGTCTGGACTTACTGATAGTAGTAATTAGATATATGTAATAACAAGTAGCTACAGTAATGAGTGAACTCCTGATAGAGACGGCACAATAGTTTGAGATATTAATTGTCTCAAACAGAAAGACAAAATGATCCAGATGCTCTTTGTTTCAGCATTAAAGTAATGTTTTGTGCTATGTGCGTATTTCTTGAGTTTGGGATGCACACATGTGATACCAACTGGCTGTTCATAATTCTAAAATTTGGTAGTGATGGTTAAAATCTGCAGCTATTGGGAGTGAATAAAAGGTGAAACAAAAATAAAATATGTTGGATTTGTCTCACTGAAAAGGCTTTTCTTCTCTACAAGTCTTATTACAGAAATGTAAAGATATTATTAAGTGAGCAGAAGCAGCTTTCTCCCGAAAAGGGAAACTGTTCAAGAAGTTCAGAAAAGTCAGCATAAGGTGCAGAGAAAGAAGGAGGCTTAAAGTGTTTGCAGTTTGTATTTCCTTCCCTGTTTTCTGTTGGGTAAACTTGTCCTGGATTTGTACTTGGGACCAGCTGTGTGTTGCTGTAACCAGTGGCTGTCCTTACTTGGAAATATTTTTCTCTGAAGTTCTTGCTAAAAAATAATAATAAGAAAAAATTCAGTCTATTTTCATTAGAATTTCATTTTGTTTCCCTAGTTTTGTTTGTCTGAAATAGCAAAAGGGTTTTTCTTGCAGGGCTGGACAGTGCAGGAGTCTTTGGCTGTTAATTTTTCTGTCTGATTTTATACCCAAACTCGATAGCTGCCGTGGCTTGGGTCTGAAAAGTTTGGATGTTTATGTTTCCTTAACATGAAAAAGTTTTGACATGGATGTTGACATGGTTGCACTGTTTTTTAAAAATCAAACAGCAGATTTACTATGATATCCTATTATTTTCCTCTATTGAATGTGCTTATCTTGGCTCACGTACCCCTTATCCTTTCAGCGAGATTCATCAGTTTCCTTAGTAAAGCCTGATGTGAGATACTGAGGATACAAGGAGCAAAACTAACAAGGAAGAATGGCTGAAAATGCTGAAAAGTTATTTTTACTGGAAATAAAATGTCACAACGGCAGATGGTTTTGTTGTTTTCTTGTTGTTTTATTTTTGGGGTTCTTTTAATGAACATCTGGCTAAATTTTTATAAACAACTTTTGTCCAGATAGCTAAAAGGGAGAAAACTGTCACAACTTTGCCAGTGGAGCAGCCTATTTAATCACCTCAATCAGGTCCTAGATGAGCTCCCTGAGGCTTGGATAATAAGAATGCAAAAAAGCTGGATGTGTCCTTCAAAGATTGATTTCACACCTTGATGCTCACGATCTTCCCTGAGCATTTTTTCTTGATGTTCTCACTGCATCTGCAGTGCTGAGAGTAGTTTGGTCTGATGAACCGGCTGTAGTTAACAGCATTTGTAAATCTAAAAGGATAGATATATATAATATATAATATTAAAGCACCAAAAAGACAAAATGCTCTTAAAATTCTCACAGTCACAATTAGTTTTCCCTCTTCCAGTTACTTGTTTGTATTTGTGATGATTCTTCTCTGTTTTCTCAACTTTCAGATTTTTTTCTGAATCTTGTAGAAGTCTTTTATAGAAGAACGATGCAGTTTGGATTTGATAGCCATCACTATTTGGCAACACTCTTCTACCAATGTATGCAAGTTATTTATACTCTGAAATGAGTATTTTTGGAGTTATATTATTTCCTGAGTTTGGCTAATAATTTCATTTGAAAATAATAAGCTGTTCTAGTTTCTTTTTACTCGGTGTCCTGTTTTAGGCTGAGTTATTTTGGAGGGATGAGAGGTGAAATTTCAGTGCATTTCAATAATTTTTAAATCACCCAACTTAGAGCATCTTTTTGGACTAAAATTACATACTTAGAGAAAGCTTTGTTTCCTTTACTGACCAAAGTTTAAATGTGCTGACTCCATTACCTTTTACAGGAGCAATCTGTGAGTAAAAAGTTCTCCTTTTAGTGCTTGTTAGAGAGACCTTGTTTTGGGAGAAGTTTCTTGTAGTCCTTGTTTTTGCAGCAAAATTGTTTCTGGAAGATCAAATCTAATATTGATTTTAATGTTGTCGAAAACGCAGCTAAAAATTAGTTTAAGGCACTGCATGAATCTCTGGTAAAAACATGAATTTATTCCTGGAAAAAACCCTGCTTTTCATATTTAAGCCTGAATTCTCCATCCCAGTAAATATTAATCACAAAAGCTACAAAGTACATCCCAGCTATTGGCAACTGGTTGTTTATCAGGATAGCTTATACCCAGAAATTGAGGCATTCTCTCTCATTTTTATTGAGCAGAGTGCTAAATACCTGACTAAATGCTAAAAAATATATTTTTAGGGCAGAGGCCAGGATTTTTGAGATTGGGAGAAAACTGCTTTGCCAAGTGCCTTTTGTGTGCTGTGAAATCTGTGCCGTGGGTGCAGCAGAGTGTGTGGGGCACTCGGGAATGTGGATTTGTACTCCCCAATTTTAGCTGCCTTTGACATCTGTACATCCTCTCTGCCTTTTCATAGGAATCTGTGGACAGATTGATTCTGAGTAAAATATGGTTTCATTTTTCCCCTGATTAAAAAAAAAAATAAAATTTGTGTTTGTTGAGAGAAAAAGAAGAAAATTGTTCCTGAAATGGGCTCCCTTGTTCTAGAAATGACTTGAATTTGCAGATAGCTTTAGGTTTCTTTAGGTAGCACTGGTTATCTGGGGGATACCAGGCACTTCTGCCTCATTCTCCTTCCCCTTTCCTTCCCTCTGCTGTCTCCAGAATTCCTTTTCTCCTTATTGTATTGAGGAAAGGAGAGAGCCTGGTGTCACCTGAGATGGATCTCAAAATTCAGGGAATGTCCTTCTGTGGCATCTGACTTGAAAGTTCCTAAAAATTGATGTTTTCAAATTAGTGAACTAATAGATCTGTAGTAGATTGATTATTTTTTTACTGTTTTGGTTACAGTAAGCTGCTTAAACTCTCTGTGAGGACAAAAGGTGGACAGATCTTCCCACTTTTACCTACCACATTGCTTAAAAAAATCCTAATTTAACCCCAAGAGGAAGAAAATGCTTTTTGCCTTTATTGCCTGCTGCATCTCTGTATTTTGTGCCCTGAACTGTCTTCATTATTGTGATTATTCTGAAGATTGTGCAATCATCTCTGAAGATTTGTTGTCAAGTAGATGAGTTTATGCTGAAGAACTTCTGTGAATCACACTGTGTTGGGTTTTCTTAGAAATGCATACTGAATTTGAAAGTCTCCCTTTGGGGAATAAAAAGGAATAACTTAATGCAGTTAATCACTCCTGGCATTACCTGTCTGAAACAACTGGCAGGCAACGGATTGAGATGTTAGATTATACAACTGTCCTGCAAAATTAACATTCCTTTTAGAAAGCCAAACCCAAGCCACCTACAAGCAGGATATTGCTTTAAGGCTACAGATTTAAAGAGGCAGAAAATGGACCTTTAGGATTCAACAACAGCAGTAAATCTGCCATCATTTGCATTGTATTTTGAGTAAGGAAGTCGTTAAATGTTTTTGTCTAGCTTGAACTTAGGGTGGTATTACATATCCTTGATATTGCTTTATTAATAATGTGCTTTTTTTTATTGTTGTTGTGGTTCAAGCCACTGATGTGGCTTGAAGTAATTTTATCACCTCCATGTAACCTTTGTTGTGTATTACTCGTAACTATATATACTGATATATTTATATATATATAAGTATATATTCTTATATATACTTATATATGAAGTGAGTGGAGGCTCACCTGCTACATCTGTGCAGTCATCTCTCTTGAGGGGGGTAGAGAGATTTATAAAAATTAGGCTCAC
This sequence comes from Sterrhoptilus dennistouni, assembly GCA_013397095.1. Classification (NCBI taxonomy): domain Eukaryota; kingdom Metazoa; phylum Chordata; class Aves; order Passeriformes; family Zosteropidae; genus Sterrhoptilus; species Sterrhoptilus dennistouni. The sequence goes on along the minus strand of VWZU01008059.1, from coordinate 2,026,902 downwards.
AACACAGATTTTAAATTGAAGTGGTGTGTGAGGAGAGGTGCAAGACTCTCTGAAAAAGACACACTTTTGATCTCAGCCTTTTCTACACTACTGTGTTTAAGCAGCTCATTTTTCAACACAGTTAAACAAAATATTCCAGCTTTGCTGACATAAAACAGAGGCCAAACAGAGGCAGAGCTGGATGGAGGAAGCCCGGGGTTTGTCACAGTGTGCAGTAAATAAAAAGGCTGTTGGGATTGCTTGGAACTCATGTATTTCTTTGAAATCAGCAGCAACTTTAGGTGCTTTCAGCCCTGGATGTTTATACTCGGTTTTGGCAGCCTGATTTCGAGCCGCCGTGCTCGATAAGGGTTGTGGAAATCGGTGTCCGTATCAACGCCCGATCGAGCATCCCGCTCCCGTCCTCCAGCATCACCAGCTGATGAGGGTCTGATAGTTTGCCACTGCCCAGGGGGCTTCTGAGGTGCTGGAAAAGTTGCTGTAATCTGCAGGGTGTGCTAAAAACCCTGACCTCAGGACTGCCAGCCTTGCGTTTGGTTTTTACACTGAACGCTCCTTGTTATTTTAAACTGCGTAAATTTAAGATTCCTCAAGGATAGGGGAGGTTTTTTTAATTTCTAATTTTAAAATAAAAGGAAGATACCCCCCAGTTTTATAAAAGATGTCACTGAGTGAGTGTGAGTTTAATGGTATGAGTGAGTGTGAGTTTAAATGATGTGAGTTTAACTGAGCCTCTTTGCCCCTTGCTTCTCTGAGAACCCGGAGAGAGCGGAGTTTGCTGCTCAGAGGAGCCGAGTTTCAGGGAGCTGCTGGTATGAAATGGGCTCATACAATTCATGGCTATTCTGGCATCGTCGTCTTCCTGCAGCCAGAAAATTATCTAAATTCTATGGCTACAATCTAATCTGAAATATCTAGGCGCTTCTGGCTGCAGTTTTTTTTTTTGAGGTGATAAACTGTTTGCCAGTTAATCATTAGAGCAATAGATGAACTTGTGAATTTGGGGAAAAGGCAAGGCTCAGACTTTCAAAAGTGCGTTTCATTTGTATTAGTGGAAATTCTAAAAATTTGGTCAAAGAAAAAGAAAACATATTAAAGTGGAAAGAATTGGCTCTTTGCTGTTTTTATTCTCCCAGGTTAAGGTAGGACAGGCAAGGGGTGACTTAAAGAAAAAAGAACTGTGTTTTCTTTAGAGAAAAGGAACGGTGAGGGAGCTGTCAAGAATTTCTGTGCTACACTTTTCAGTTGTGCTGAGATCCTTTTCCTCCTGTTTTCTTTCCCCTTTCCCTTTTTCACTTGGCCACCTGAAACTGGAGTTTTCAAACACATCGTTCCCACAGTCTTTCCTCGGTGGTTAGAGCGGCATTTAGTTCCCTGGTTTGTTTTCAGGAGCCAGACAGCAATATTTTGGGATATAGTTACCATTGAAAAAATTCATACTAAAATGCATTGAGTAATGAAAGAGATTTTTTTGTTACTCGCTTTAGATTATTTTGGAGCCTGTTTACTTTCAAAGGTGTTTCTGGTATCTGTGACAATCGTATCTGTCACAATACAAAAGCAAACTAAGTTGGATTTTAAGAACGGCAGTGCTAAACAGTTTCGTCTTCGGGAATATCCTCCTTAGATGGATCTTGTGAGTGAGACCGAAGCGATTCAGACCTCAGATGTTGCTTTTTGGACGTGTTTGAACTACATCAGTCTTCGAAATTATTAGTTGCCATCTCACTGCAAAATGCACCCTGAGTGCAGTGCTGCAGTGCATATGTGACACGTTCATCCTGCAGGAATTTGGCTGAGTTGGGTTTTTGTAAGGTGTTTAATTTTAGGCAGAAAGGATCCCGAAGTAGCGATGCCTGGTTTGCGGTGTTTGGTGCTGGAGCACTAATCCAGCACTTTTTGGGAGCCTCGGCAGAGGGCACTGTTGGAGCATTAAAGGCGCTTGAAAGGCTCATCTCCTGCTTTTCTTGATTTTTTTTTCCCCCGTTTGGAAAGTGTTTAATGTTCTCCATGTAATTAAATTCAGTTCCCTGTATAATTAGCAATGGAGCCTTATTCTTTGTGCCACTGCTGTGGATAGTATTATTTTTGTCTCTATTTGCCTTCAGTCAACGCAAAATACTGTTGCCTATCAAAAGGTAGAAAGTTTTATTGCTGTCTCCCAAAGCTAAGTAATATTTAAAGGTAGAAATAAAAAACTATGGAGTTACTTTCATTTAGTTGCTCGGAGTAAATAGGAAACCTTTAAAATTCCTGCTCATGGCCCAGGAAGGAGCAGAGTCAATGTGCCACGATAATTTTACATTTGGGTCTGAATGTGTATTATATTATTTTTGAATTGTCACTCCTTGCAGTTTGTCAAAATTATATATGAAACATATAATATTTAACTGTGTGAAACCTATTGATTTTATTTGGCAGATTTTATTTTCTTCTCGAGTTTGTTTTCCTCTGGATCTTTGCAAGAACTTGTATTGGTGCTGCTTAGCATATTGAAATATTAATTAGAGTGATCGGGCATAATTATTTTTCATTAATTGCAAATGCAAAGCAATTACTGTGACCTAGAAATAGTTCCCTTGTCCAAATTCCTGTAAACATCCCAATTTTTTTATAATTTATGAGGACCAGCTACAAAGCATTATGTCAGAAAGAAATAATTTTCTGAGGTACTAGAGTACTTAACACTGACATTGCATTAGACTGCTCTTACGGCTTGTAAAGGAGAGATATTTGGAAGATGGAAGTCTGATGTGTTTGGCTCTTGAATTGGCAAATACACAGAGCATTAATTGCAAAAAACACATTGTAGGTTTCTTTCAGAAGGCGCCTCTTTGTCCGTAACTGGTTGAGTTACACGAACAACCCGGAGAAGTTTCTGTTAAAGATCGAGGGATACGCTCTGCTGCCGACTGCCAGGGTACTCTTGCATTGATTTCAAAATCAACCACAGAAGACATCATCTCCAAAAACCTCTGGTGCCGGGAATATTTAATTTTTTTTTTCCTCTACTTGAAAATGTTAATTAAGTTACCGGCAGCTGAAGGCGGCGGATTGCAAGGGAAGGAGCACTAAAGAGTTTGAAACGAAGGCCTTTGGTGTGGGTTCATGTGGCTCTTTGCTTCCAGGGGAAATCTCTTCCAGAGGGAATCCTAGGGTTGATCCTGATCCCAATCCTGCTGCAGGCTCTGTGCCTGGGTGGTGCTGTAGGATCCGTAGGGATGGCAGTGCAGGGTCTGTCCCTGCCTGCAGTGGGGTCTGTGTCTCAAGGCCAGTGCCGCTGTCTGCAGTCACCGCTGGGATTGCAGCTGCAAACAGCAACTTTAAATAACAAAGGCAAAAGTTGGTTGGGTTCCTTCTTGGTGCAGCGCAAGACAGCTGGTTTTGACTTTCAAAAGAGAGGTGGTTTCTCAGTATACTCGGTAATATTGCCATGCAGCAGGCTGTAACCATCTCTGCCATGTATTTTCTAAGGGGACTAATACAGTGCCCAAGAAGGCTCTAATTAAATGTACATATTTGTTTTTTACAGCCTTCTTTCATATCATTTCCTATTAGTGTCTCCTTACACGAGCTCGGTAGGGTAATATTCAGGCAAATTTCTGTTTTGTCTGAAGCATTAATGCTGATGTTCTGCTCCTGTATCATCCCTGTAGCTGTTATCTGCTGTGTGTTTTCCCCACGAGAGGCTATCGCAGGTTTTTAGTCCAGACTGTTTGTATTCGACAAGGTCAAGATAAGTTTTATCTCTATAGATAAGTCAAGTGCATTAGGATCGATACAGTTACAGTAAAATACATTGGCAATATTTATTGCCAAGGTCCTAATGAATTTTTAAAGCTTGGAAGGCTCTGTCAGTGGAGTGAGGACGCCCTAAATGATTGTTTATAACTGGGCCGATATAATTATGCAGTTAAATACTTTTTGAAAATAAAAAAGTGTACAACTTCGTATTTTTTGACAAGGTGAAGCTTTATGCTCCTCCTCCTCCAAATCATAACAGATTCGTACGACACCATCAAAATAAGTGTTTACTTTCCATTCACTTGGGTGTCTGTATAGGGATTTATAAACCTTGTCCCCTACTTACTTGTTATGATTATAAAATTGCTCTATTTTTAGCACACTAATAGAGGTTGGTTTAGAATTTTACCTGCAATTTTTTATTGACAAGATAATTGTCTTTGTTTTGGCTTTGACAGAATGGCTTTGGCCAGTTTCATTTGTGATATAAATTTCCCTAGGTACATATTTATGCAGTTAAATCAATAAGTATTTCATAATCTCTCTAAATACTTATGTAACTTAATAATTCCAGCCATTATGATGCATCTGCTTAAATATGTATTTTATGTAGGGGCATTTAAAAATGCAAATTATAGGGATTATTTTCCTTCAGGCTTTGTATTTTTCTGTAGCATCAGATAGAGAGTAAGAAAATTAACCCACAAAAAATCCTGCTAGAGTAATAATGAAGATCTGCCTTCTATCTGGTAAAGATAATTTGTTGATAAGACTCCATGGCTTGCTTGAACTCATTTTGCTTTCTCTACTTTCTGTAGTTGATCTTTTAAACCACACGACACAGCCGTAGTAAGGGCTAAGGAGAAAGTTTCCACCTTTATCACAGTCACCAACTTTTGGGTCTTTTATTAATCTGTCATCTTTCATAGGTCTGTTTTCTACCCCTCCTGTCTCCAGAGCACCAGAGACTGCTTGTTTTTATTGTTAATACTTTGAGATTCAAAATCAGGATTGATAATACCGTGTTGGGAAGCTGCTGTGCAGCTTCTCTTCGTCTTTACCGTGGAGGTTTGATACCTGACACTTTTAATTTAATTTAATTAGGAAGGCAGAACCCCATCTTGGTGTTCATTAAGGGGATTATTCATCAAAGTTATTGCTTCCTTGATGGAGAATAACAATATCACTCGCAATGGCTGCTGTTGCTCTCATAACTGTATTACTTTCTACTATTTTTCTCTCCAGGGCTTTGTACTTAGGCTCTTTATTTGAAAATTTTAAATTGAGGGAAGCATAAACTTCTGGTATAGGAAATTCACCAGGGTCACATTTATTTTGGTCTAGTAGCTTTATGTCGTGTAAATGCTTCGCAGAATTTTTTTTTCTACTTTTTATTGGTTCTCCATACACTGTCTTTAAATATTTGTATTTCTTTCAAGCTTAGCTGCACTTCAGCTCAGGGCCTGAGGTTTCTGGCTGCCTGTTTGCTGATGTAGCTGAACTCTGTCGTGCCGAAATCCTGCAGAGATCGCTGTGGGAAGGAGCCTCTATGGAGCAGGGAGTCACCGTGGGCTTTGCTGGAACAGAGTGGAAATCTAATGTAAAATTAATAAGCGGGGGGGTTGGGGGAGAACAGACTGTTTGCAAAAGTTATCTTTTGTAACGCAGCCCTAATCAAATATTCAGAAAATGACAGCTTTAAAAATAGAACAATTGTCCTTTTAAAACATGACTAGTTTGGTTAATTTACCCCCAAGTATCCGGTGTCTGTGACTCTGAAAAACCCTTATCTACTAAGGAGGGGAAAAAAGAGCATTGCAGAAAAGGTGACAAGTTTTCACCTCTTTCCTCAGAGAACATTTTAATTCCACTTTAATCAGCCTGCCAATAAAAGAGTACTTGGCTTTCAAGGGGAAACAAATCAAAATATGCATTTATCAGTCACGAGGCAGAATTCAATCACTCGCAACTGATGAACTCCAAAAGGAATGAAACTAGTACTATCACACTGCCTTGGTGGTTTGCTTTGTACTATCAAAGAACTGGTACTATCTTTTCCTGCCACATCCACTGTTTGTCTGTCATCCCTAATTATGGCCTTTCAAAAGCAACGCTTCATAATTACTGTTAATGATTAAAATAAAATAAAAAAAATTCACATCTAGATAACTAAACTGGTGTTCTGCAGTGTGCAGATTTGTATGTTCTGCAGCTGCCAAAAAAACTAAAATTTAAAAAAAAAATTAGCCAGAGATGAGGCAGGGGAAAGAGAAAGAGATTGCCAAGTTGCATTGTCAGTGTTACTGTACAGGGCTCTTACAAGGGCACGTCACAGGCCTGTCTTATTAAAATAAAACTTTATTTTCCACTAGGAGAGGAGACTGAGGGTCACGTTGCGCTGCACAGGTGGGCTCTCATTTCAGACTCCTCTCTGCCGCTCTGCTCTGATTAAGAAAGAAGAGCCTGAAGTGGAAAGAAGGGTTTTTTTGTATCAAAGCAAAGTTGGATGCTTTTTCACGTATGGGTGTTTCTAGGTTGTGAGAATTGGTTGCTCCAGGTTTTCAGCTCGTTTAGCATGAGGTGAACACATTGCTCACTTTATTGATATTAAACAGAGTTGTCCTGATGGTTACAGTAGTTAGACTACAGCATTATACACAAAGCTGAATCTTTCTGGTGAGAGAAACTGCATTCTTTGGGCTTATCTTGCTCCCTGCGCTGGAATTTACATGCGTAACTACCAGTGCATCAAGATGAGTTTTTTGCCTTTGTGTGGTTTGCATCTCAATGAGGGCTGGAGAGGTGCAGTCTGTTTAGCTTTCCCTCTCTCTGCCCTGAAAAATGGTTAAAACTCACCTCCTACTTTATTTATGCTTTGTTCCGTCTGACTTCTCTTCTGCAGCTAAGGATTTATGAGGCCACGAAGCAAGAACCAAACTGCTCTTGCGTTTCATTTTCTCCATTCTCGTCCTTGTTTGATTTCTCATCGATTTTTTGCGCCCTGATTGGGGACCCCTTTAGGGCCAGGCTCAGGCAGCCCCCGAGATACTCGGCTCCCCTAACACAGCCCCGTGCCTTGTTCAGATCCCAGCCTCGACTCCGGTGTCCTGGGATTGCAGCTTGAAACTGGTAGCGCAAAATACCAGCCTTGGCGCGAGTTTGATGTGCAAAAACACCAGGATCTGACCTCTAGTCTCTCCTTTTCCCCTTCCTGTGGTTCCACAGTATCTCACTTGTGTTGCCTGGGTCTGGGGAGCTTTCTGCTCTCCTCTGTCCCACTGAGCTCCATCCTCTCTTCAGATCTCACCTCCTGACCTCCTTTTTTTTTTTTTTTCCCCGGGAGTCGATTAGACAAAGGAGGTACGTTGTCATGTGGATGGGATATACAAATAAATTGCATTGTAATTTTTTTTCTCTATTTTACGGTTGTTTTTAATCCTGTGTTTCAAAAGTGTGCTGGTAGCGGTTTCAGGTGAAAGAAATATAAAGTAGAATTCTTCAAGTGCCTCTTTGGGTCACAAATTTACAGAAATGAATGTGTTGATATTGCTTGAATAGACGGGACAACTTGTGATGCTCTTCAAATTAAAAAGCGGGGAGAAACAGGGTAGAAATGTGATGGGGTGAGAAACTTTCTTCTTCATTCAGCAGTGGTTACATCAGTCATAGTGTGGTAGGAGTAAAGGGGGTTCTGTGCTCAGCTATTCATTTCAGGACCGCTTGTATTTAATTGACATGAAACTAAGTGTGCTTGATTTAAAATGTATGTTGCACAGGTTTGGAAAATGAAGTGTAAGAAAACCAAGTAGAACTGTAAATAATAATAAGTTTATAAAAGTACTCTACAGGCTGCAGATAAATGATTTAGGATTATAACTTGCTGTTGCTTAAATAAACAATTGATCATACAAACTACAGGTAGTACAGAAACCCAAAATTTCCAAAATAATTTTTATTTTTAAGTTAGAGCGAAGGAGAATTGCAAAGCTTTGCATGGAGCTTCTCACATTTCACAAATTCTTTTGCTTTCATGGTTCTGTCAGACAGACCTTCACATTCTTCACACTCTCATACATGTTGCTTGAATTCTTGCCCCTCTTGTCCCATTTCCCAATAATGCACTGCACTCAGGAAATATTTATCCATTCACTCTGGGAAGACATGGGAACATTATTTGTCTGATAGACAAATTATTTTGCTCTAGGAATAATCTGCTGAAGTTGGTACTGTGGTATGACCCAAACCACTTGAAATATTGTACACACAGACTACTAAATAAAAACGTTCATACTGCTGTGTATGATTATAGATGGTTCAGTGCTTTCCAGAGAGCTGATCAGAAAAATGATAAATCATTAGACAGCACTAAAAGAGGTGTGTTGTATGAAGGTTGGAGGAGGAGGGGGAGGATGTGAAGGATGAGTCAGAAGCCAACAAGTTCTTCAGAATTTGGTAATGAACGTAAGTGAAAATAGGAGTCAGCAGGAGCTGGAAGGACAGAAATCTCTCACTGCTTTTAACAACACAGAAGTCCAGGTGTTGTAATGTTGAGTCTGTATCCTCATAGAGGATTTGGTGTGTTACCCTCTGTGTGATGGGTAAATTCCAGGTATATCACAGAAAAGTATGAAATGTTCCCTTTCAATTCCCTTGCCTCTCTCTGTAAGGCTTGCTGAATCATAAGGACCTAAAAATTTTCTATTTATTAGAGCTTTGTCTGATCTTACTAAATATCTGAAATTGTGTTCAAGTTTTTAAGGAACTTCAGAGGTTTTTGGCAATGCATTTCCTGCATTTAGTAGGATGCTTTAGGGATGGAGGGGAATTAAAGATGCATTTTTATATTTTTGTCTTTGGGAATTAAATGCCTAATTTTGCTTTATCTTCTCTGTGCCTCTACCTATAGAGCTCTTCTTTTGTCTTTTTTTTTGTTTGTTTATTTTTCTTTTCTTTTATTTTATTTATTTTTTGTTTTGTTTGTTTCTTTTTTGTTTTGTTTTGTATTGATTTTTATTGTTTGGGGGGTGGGGGGCGGTGTTTAGCAAGCATGTAAGATAACCAGATGCCTGTGTCACAGCTTTGGCCAGTGAGTTCTGCTATTGCAGGTCTAATTATCTACTCTGTTTTATTGTCCTGTTTTCTACTGTCGTGTAACAGTCACCTATTCTTTTTCTTTCCTTTGACCCTCCTATAAAGAGAAACCACAATAATTGAAGTGGCCTTTGATTCTGCAGCCCTTTTGCTGGGTGTATTGGATTGAAAAATACTTTAGTATTTTTCAGTCATTTTTATGACACTTCCCGTGGCCAAATCTTGTTCTCTGTAAGGTCAGTAGGAAATGTCCCCCTTATTTCTTTGGGGGCAGATCTTGCTACTGTGCATTTATAACTTCAAAGACAGCAATAAACCTCTGGTCCCCCTCAATGGAGCAAAACCCACTTGGGGTGAAAGGTCAGAAAAAAGTGGCAATGCTAAAAAATGTCTCTGAATGTCAGAATCAATTAAAATGCTACTTTATTTAAACCACTGATTTCATGGCATTATTCTAATTCACGGAGTCTTTAAAGCCATGAATTCTCTTCAGAACTATTAGCAGTAGAAAGCATTGGGTGCCTGAAAGCTGTGGGTTTAGGGGGTTTTATTACTGGCTTTTTTAGGAGATGACTCTGTCTAGTTTATGAAAGCAAAGATGTAAAACATGAAAGACAAATTCAAGACCCTTTCCTTACTGCTTTTTAATCTGCTGTAATTCAGCAGATTCTTAACCCTGTAAGTAAAAACAAGTTGGAAGCTATCCCCTAAAATGAAGGGGAGAAAAAACCCAAAAAACCAACTTTGATGCCTTGGGTTTCAGTGAGAGACACTTCTGGCATCACCTGCAGTGTGGTGGTAACCTGGGGGTCAGGGGAACTTGAACTGCAGTGTTAAGGCTGTAGTAAAGCCTATCAAGCTTTTCCTGTGAACTGGTGCTCCCTGTGCTGCTGCTGCTGCTGAGTTTTCCAAGCAGCTCCTTCCTGGTGTGTTTGGTACAGAAGAGAAGAGGGAGACTCATCACCCACTGGATTTGCCTTCTCTGGGCAGAAGGAGCTTTTACCATCCTGTTCCTCACACTGAAAACTTTTCCTGAGCTGTCGTGATGGAAGTAATGCCATTTAAAGAGAGAGATGTTCAGGCATGCCAGGTTTATCTTACAATAGGAGTTGCTAGTGTTTAACGTTGTAGCCTGTTTTTATCACACTTGATAAAACTTGATGCAACATTTCACGTTTTATTTGATCCAGCAAACACATTTTTGGTGCTCACTTAGTGTTCAAATGAGCTTTCTCTAAGTAACTGTCTGCTCTTAATCACATTTTTCTGATTGTGGTGCTCCTTAGTGCTTTAAAATACAATGTAGTCTTTGTAGGAATAGCTCTTTTACAGCATCCCTTTACTAAACACATGCTTGGTTCAAAAAGGTACTTGAAAAACTTGGGTGGAAGTTGACCTAGAGGACAGACAAATTGTCTTTTTACTAATTTCCCCTAGTATTGCTGTTTGGGTTTACTTAAAACTTAAATTAGACAAGGAGACAAATATAAAAAATCAAAATTTTGTGAAATAAGAGCTTTGGTTTTTGAGCCTTACAAACCCAAGGAGGCATTTACACTGGATTTTAGAGTTGTGATAATGCACAGGGTGATTCAACCAGACTGAACCTGCAGTTGGTATCATGGGGTTGTTTTTTTGAGCCAGAGGAATCATTATGACATTTATTTCAACCTTCAATATAACAGGCTGTAGTTTTCTCATAAGCTTGCTTTGTATGGAGTCCAGGATATTTGGAATTCTAAATCTTATTTTCCTCTCTACTGTTGCCTGTGTGAACTTCTTGCAGCAGACAAATGCTTTCCCTGGCAGGGCAGACTGAGGAGCAGGAAAGTGGCAGTGAACTTCAAAAGAAGCCAGACATCAACCCCTAAAACACGCAATGTTTGGAAGCCTGACCTCTGCTAACCTGACCCTCTGTTTCAGGGCATTTTGTTTGTTTTGGATGCCAAGGGGTGGCTGTGGGTCTGCAGCAACACTGTGCAAGCACCAAACCCCATCACTGAAAACTCCTCAGGGATTAAGTCTTGATTATTGGAATATCTTGATTATTTTGTCTCACTTTTTGAAACTTCTGAATGTGCTTAAAGCACATTATATTGATAACTCTGAGAACTGGGAAGTGGCATTGACAGCCAGTATCACTCATGCAGTATCACAGACCTGCACAGAAAGTCTAGAAAAGCAAAATACCTAATTCTAGAAAATAATAAGTGGGAAAATATAGAAAATGGCTTCTATGTTTTTTTTTTTTCTTTCCATCTTTATTTCCCTTAGCTTCTGTAATTAGCAAATTGGGTTGGGACAACTATATATGACTTGTATTTGTAATATTCTGAGAGACCATTTACAGAATCAGAGAACAAATTAGGTTGGAAAAGACCTCTGAGACCATTAAGTCCAACCTATGATCAATCACCAGCTTGTCAAACTGACCCTGGTACTGACTGCCGCGTCCCGTCTTTTCCTTAAACACCTCCAGGGATGGTGACTCCACCACCATTGATGCCCTTCCAGGGATTTCTCAGGAATAACCACCCTCCTGGGTGGACTAAGCATTTAGTTATTTTTGGAGAAATTTCTCCTTTCCAACCATTGGAGCAGCAACAAAACAAGATCTTCTGCTTCTTTCTGTCCTTTTTCTCATCAGGGTAGGGAAGGACCAAGAAGGACCAGGAGAGGAAGCAGCTCAGGTGTTGGGAGCAGGGGATGGAGATACTCAGTGTGGTTCCAGCCATAGGGAAGGTTTGGATCTGAGCAGCAAATGCTGAATGGCAGCACCGGTCTGGCTACTCCTTCTGCCTCCCTTGTGTGAGGGTGTTTTGTGCAACAGTTTGTTTAAATGAAAACAAGAGCAGCATTTTGTAAAGCTGGAGGAGGAGGGGTAGTGCTGTGTAGCAGGACGTCAGACTAGAAGTCTCTGAAGTGAAATAGGTAAAGGAAGTGCTGGGGGTGCAGCTAATCTGCCAGAGATCTCAGGGAAATGCCAGTTGTGCTTGGGTTTGTGTTTGTGTGTTTATTCACTGCATTGTCAGATGCCTCTGAGGCTGTAGGAGTGGGGCTGCTGCAGGAGCTTCAGAGAGGTATGAAAAACATTCCTTCTAAAAATACTGGGAAGCTCCCTCCACCCCCATTGTTTATTGGAAACTTTTCCCCCGTCTTAAGATATTTGATTATGGTGTAATGCAGCTAATTTAAGCATCTGTTTATCACTGCCTGGCTAGACTGAATGTGAAATTTCAATTGAATTACCTCCCAAGAGAGCTTTGAGCTCTGAGGGTAAAACAAATCATTTTCTCTCCATTCCCCTGGGATTGTCAATAAAAAGAATTCATCTAAATAGTTTACATGCGTTTTGAAATGTTGCATCTACTAGACTTGGGTTTGTTGTTAGTGGAAAATTGCCAGTGTGAGTGGAATATTGGCTTTAACTCGACTATGGCAGTGTTGTAGCATGGTGGTACACGGTCTGGAAAGGCTACAGCTGTGAAATCATTTGCATTTAATACATATTTGATCAATAAATGTGTGTGCTTTATTTTAGAAGAGAAGTGAGTGTACAAACCTAGCTTATTACAACCTCAGGCAGAAGACATCACCAGCCCACTAGCTTAAAATCATATGATATCCTGAGCTGGGAGGGATCATGGAGTCCATGGATCCTTGAGTCCAATTCCTGGTCCTGCACAGCGCCAGGAATCCCACCCTGTGCCTGTGAGCATTGTCCAAACACTTCCTGAGCTCTGTCAGGCTTGGTGTTCTGACCACTGCCCTGGAGAGCCTCTTGAGATGCCCAACCACCCTGAGGAGAAAGAATCTTTCTCATAATATCCAACCTGAATCTCCCCTGACACATCTCCATGCCATTCTCTCAGTCCTAAAAGCTTCTCCAGGCTTTCCAGTGTATCTGAAGTTACAGTGAAGTGAATTATTGCTGTGGGCTGCTGGTGGGACGTGGGAAGCCCCTCATCAACACCACAGCTTTGTCTGCTTCCAAATATTTGTGTGTGCACACACTGTTAAACATATTTTCACTTACACAAGAAACATTAGGTTTTCTTTTTTATTTGTCATCATGTCAACAAAGATGTGGGAGAGGGCAGAGTACAGGTTTTTCTTGCTCTGCAAAAAGAGCACTCACTTTACATCTTCTCTGTCATTTTGGTAGTGTTAAGAGAGGAGATTTTCCATCTTACTTGGGTCAGAAGTGAAATCTGTTGCCATCCACCTGCAGAAGACCTGCAGGTCTGATCTGTAGGTGCTTTTACCCTGGACTGGGCTGCTCTGCTTAGGGGCAGGTGCTACCTTTGCTCCATCTGGGATGTGTGGACATGTCCATGAGCTGCAGGCAGCAATCCATGTGCTGGTGATGCCCCAGTGCCTCCCCCCTGCTCTCCCTGGAGGACAAACAGGTCCCCCTCAGCTGACTGGGCAGGAGCCTTAAACTCTAAGCACGTTAAACTGTGGACTACATTTCCAGATGTGGAGGAGGACACCAAGATAAGTCTTCCTTACAGGAATATCCACACCAGCCTTTGTACCCTTCACCTGAGTCTCACCAGGGGAGCTTACTTGGAGCTGCAGTGTCCAGGTTTAGGGTAATTAGATACATGGAAAAAAAAAATTACTGTGAGAGTGGCAAGGCCCTGGCACAGGTTTCCCAGAGAAGCTGTGGAAATGTCCAAGGCTTGGTTGGATGAGGCTTTGAACAACCTGGTCTAGTGGAAGATGTTCCTAACCCATGGAACAGGGTTGGAACTGGATGATCTTTACTGTCCCTTCCAATTCAAACTATTCTGCAATTCTCTGAGTTTCATTGAAGCAGGAAAACTGCAATCCAGGAGTCAAATTGAAAGGTGAGCTGGCACTGTGAGTGTTTTTACCTCACACCAGCACATGGGTAACCTGCACAGTGAGCAGACTGAAGGGAGGTGGATGGCAGAATTTGTTTTCCTGGCACTCTACTGTTACAAACAATTCAGATGAGAGTTAGAAGAAGGTCCAGCTGGCAGTAGAAAGATGCTTCACCTTTGTGAAAGTTATCTTTTATGGTGCAGATAAAAAATTAAAAATTGCTCTTATACAGACATTTAGGCAGTGAAAAAAACTTCTTCAAAGATCTCATAGTAGTGATAGCAGTGAGGAGCTTGGAGGTGGCTGTGTGGAGTGAATGCCTGTTGATTCCTTTGGAGAGGAAACATGCTCAGACCTGCAGGAGCCAGCCCAGGTGAGCAGCTAAACCATGTAATCTCCCTGTCACTCATTCAGACCCCTGTCCTAGTTCTGTTTTTATTGATGATAAAAAACATCTCTTTATGTCAACTGAGATAATTTTAGATTGCGCAGCAGTTGGAATGGCAGTCAAAAATCACAGTCCAAAACCATGCAAACAGATGAGAGCTTTAAGAAATTTTAGATTTCACTTGTTCAAGAGTTTGGTGTTTCTGTGGTCATTCTTATAGTTGGTCATGTTTAATGGCAAGGCCCAAGGAACTTAAATGCCACATATGTAGGCAGTGCATTTTCTGACAGCTATAATCAGCAGTAGTTCCTGCAGTCATCACAGGGAGAGTTTGAAGAGAGAGGCACAACATTGCTTGTTTATTTGTCAGTATTTTCCTTAGTATAGGGGGCTGACTGTTTAAAGACCTTGTTTGCAGAAGCAATAAAAGTTACTCACAGATGGCAACAGCATGAGAATGATTAAAGTTTTAACTTACAGCAACATTCATTGTAAAGAGCAAAAGCATAATTGTGGTGAAGATAATTCTGGATTTTTATTCCAAAACAGTAGTAGACAGAAGTCTGTAGGTAAGTTGAAGCTTTGGCCTGTGTTGTGAGATGCTAATAGTCCATATTTCCTTTTTGGCTCTAAATATGGAACTGTTTTGACAGTTTAAGTATACTGTAAAGCGATTAATCCTGACAGGGTTGATAGTAACTTAAGAAAAACATTTTTAAACCCCAAAACTGCAGTTTATCTTAATGAATAGCTCACACTGTCAACAGCAAAGCCCTGTTACTGTGTGTAGTAGGGTTTAGAGACTATCACGATGAGAAAGGACAGGTCTTGTAATTTGAAAATACATGACTAGAAGTAGAGATAGTCCCTTCCACTGAGCCTCCAGCCCAGGGTGCTTCACCTGTGTCTCTCTCACCTTGGTTCTAAACAATGTTAAGAACAAATTTATTTTTGAGATCCTTGAGCTAAAAATTATCATCTCTTAGGAGAGGTGTGCAAAGATACCAGCTCTTTAAGATAAAATAGATGCAAGACTTTGTGTAATGTTAAAAGTGAGCACCTACAGGAGAACAATCTTGGAGCGTTTCCAGTTACAAATAAGTCCTGTGCCACAAAAAGTCAGAAGTCTCCCTTGAATGAAGATCATTACCCTCAGGGCGTATGTTGGTCACTCTTTAAAATTCTTATAAAAACAAAGAAATTAATTATCCAGTATAAAAACGGGACATACGTCTCCTGGCAAACATTCAATTAACTTTTTAGTGCTTGCTACTTAATGTTGTGTTTGACCACTCGAGCATTGAGAACGACTTTCCTTTGAGAGGGAGCTGGGGTGGAACGTGGCATTGGGCTGGAGCTCTGCCCCGCTGGCCAGTCCAGGCTGGTCATCAACATTTTTCCCATGATCATTGAGTGTGGAACTAGTTATGTTTTACTTATGCATGTGAGATGTAATTTGCTTTGGGACAGAGTTGGTTTTGGGGTTTGCTCTTTTTTTTTGCAGGCTGGATGATGTTTTATTGAGAATATAATTTAGCTAGTTTTGCAATCATAGACTGGTTCGCAGTGGTTGAGCATGAACTACCAATTAAAAGCAACTGTATAATACTTGTAATTCCCATGACTAATGGGCTGAAAATATGGAGCTCTTTGACCTGGATCCAATCCAAGCCAAAGATGAATTATGCCTCATAGATCACATTTTCTACTGCTAAAATATCCAACAGTGCAAGTGTAAACCCCAAACTTTAAGAAATGTAAGAAATGTTGACTTCCGAAGGAAGAGCTGACATGATGACGAATTTATTTTAAGAATAATGCATGAGAAGGACTTGAATAACTGTGTTTTTGTAGAACTTTTACCTATTTCTTTGTACATTGATATAATTTACAATCCCCTTTCATCATTAATTTCCTGCTGCTTTACTAACAAGTGATTATCTACTGAAACAATTGGAAGGAAAAGATTCTCTGGGATTTTTATTGTGCGTGTGATGTCCTTTAGATTGGCAGTAAAAATCACACTGCTTTTTTCAAGTGCATCCAGTGTGTAAAGATTCTCCAATTGATCTTTGATTGTTGTGCATGAATTTATTTCTTTTTCTCAAAAGGATCACTAACATTGTGAAATTCGGGATTAAACTGAATAGCTGAGTTTTGTTGTTCTTGTAGCAGAACAAAATTAAGTATCTGTGGGTTAAACTTAGTTGGTTGTGCTGCTAAATGATGTATAAATATGCAGGGGCCAAAGCTGATGTGAAGGAAAGTGCTCTGCTCGTCAAACGAGGGAGTTATTGTGTGGCAGGGCAGTAGGAGTTCTCTTGGAAACAGGGGAAATTATCAGAGTACCAGGACAGAATGCAAAGGTCGATCTGCTGAATACAAATAAAGTATTGAGCACCAGGTTCTGCCTCATGGAGCTGGCGCTTTTGGAACTGCTGTGATAAATGCACTGATAAATTTGAGGGAATGAGTGCTATTGCAAAAGCCTGATGAAGGCTAGAAAGTGTCCAGCTAGTAGGAATTGCACTGCTTGGTCAGGCACAATGAAATTAAATAGAATTTGCTTTAGTGAAATTGCATCAAGGATGATTAAAGGTGCTGCTGGAAGAAGGTGGCGATCACCTTCCACTGAAGCCACTTCAGTGACTCCGTCGTTTACTCCTTACGTGTTTTGGCTTTTTCTCATTTTTTGCTCATTTCCTCTGACTTCAAGGCTCCTCTCCCCCTCCTGGTCCTTTCCACCTTTGTGTTGTGTGTCTGCTCTGAGCCTGAGAGTGACACCAGGCTGCTTCAGAGAGCAGGGAGCTTGTCAGCACCATTCTTTGGGTCCATGAGTTAGCCCAAATGCACCAAGTCCTTCACCTCCCCCTTACCCATACACAGCATTCTTCATTCCCCTGCTCTTTGATAATTATGTTTTGGGTCCAGATTTGGCCTTTTAGCTCCAGAAAGCTGATCCATATAATGCAACACCATGTTCCTTCCTCAGCTGGGTGAAACAGCTGTGCAGGTGGGAGCTGCTCCCTGCTGGGCCACAGCTCCTCTGTTTGGATCTGCATTTGGGATTCCTCTCTGTATCTCATTTTCCAGCTAAGTTTCCAAGCACTCTCTGATCCTGAGCTGCTAAAACCACCCTGGTGTGGTGTCACAGGAGTCTCACCTTAAGGATTAAACTCCTCATTGGATGTTTCCTTGATGTAAAAGCCTGCAGAAGAGCCTGAGTCAAACTCCTCTTGGTTTTGCTTTGATATGTTTTGCATTTTGCATTCGTGTTTAGAGGCCTTTGGCCTCATGGGTGTTTAAAAATGAACTGTAAGACAATTAACAACTTTCCAGTTGTTTTACTTTCCTGAAAAACAACAGCAGAACAGAGCCCAGGGCTGCAGGCAGCACTGAGGCCTCACTGTGCCCTGCTGTGTTTGCAAGGGAGCTGAGATACCAAATATGAAGTTTGAGTGACTTGAAATGGATTTTTCCCCAGATGGGCTGACAGTTGTAGCCAGTCTTTTATGGTAAAATAAAACATGTGGTTACAGAAATACACACACACATATATATATAACCACATGTAACATCCCTGTGTTACCAAGATGAGACCATCTCATGACTGTTTTGTTTCCATTTGACATTTAAATGTTCCTCTGGCAGTGGGACCAGAGTTCTGTACTCCAAATAAAAAGAGACATCATATAAGGACACCTCAGCACTGTAAGCAAAGCCTATTTCCTCAGTGTATATATTTTCTTGAAATACTTGTCATTTTACCTCTTCTTCTGCTGGTTAGTGCTGGACTAAGGAGTGTAAGGAATATTTTTTGTGATTGCAGTTGTTGGAGCAGTGCATGTGCAGAGCTGTGTTCAGTCATTTATTCCCTCTTCATTTTTGTAGCAATTGTAGCATGAACTAACTATTTTCTCAGCTTGAGATGTGTTGGAGTTGCATTTGGTGAGTGTTTATTTTACAGAAGAAGCTTTTTGAAGGAGTGACCTAAACTTGGACGTGACGTCCTCTGCTCTACTCCCTTCAAAAGGCACAGAGAAAACTTGCCAGGGGGAGAAAAGGTTGGACACCTTTATCCATGTGTGAAGATCCAGGTGTAAAGTTAATGCTGCCACTAATGAAATCATCTTTCTCTCCATGCTGGCACACCCCTTGAACTGCCCAGACAACAGCAGTGGTAGCCAAATGTGTCTCAGAGATGTGGGAAGAGAGAAGCAAAGGTGTTTCAGCAAAGAAATCAGCACTCCATTGGGTTTAAACCATTTCTCTTTGCTTACCCTGGGAATCAAAGCCACCAAAATGCCACCTTCTCTTTGCCATTGCCTCCTTTCCAAAGGATTTGCTGTTGACCTGTATGGAGGGACTTTAAATACACCACAGAGCTGAAACTTGCACTAAAATTAATAATAATAATAATAATAATAATAATAATAGTAGTAGTAATTATGATAGAGCTCCAGTTTCCTGCAGATTGAAATTTGCCCAGTAAGTTTGACACCACGTTTAGCTTCTGAGGTGATAATGCACCCCACTGTGTGGGTATTTTTCATGGCATGTCAATAAAATAGAAACTAATATTTTGTATTGACATTTCAAAAGGTGTTTCTTCAGAGGGTGAAGCTTCCAGTGAGGATTTGAAGACTGTTACTGTAAATGTGACCATTCTGTGTATTTTTCATTACAGGCAGCTGACTTCTATTATAGACAAAATGTTAACAGTTAAATATTTTGGTTTAGAGTTATAGGTGGTAGAGTTTTAGAACATAAATAGATGTTATGCATGGCAAAAAAAAAATAGCACTGGAAAGAGTTAATTATCTCCATATTTTCATAACTTCATTAGTTCCCTAACTTCATGCTCCAGCAGTGTTTGCTGGGTGCTTTGTGCATACAAAGGGGCAGTTTTTGCCCTGAAAGCCTCAGTCTTGGGGCATCAGATGTTGGATTTGATAATGCAGGAAGCAGTAAACAGTGACCAGTTCTGAACAGTTTTAACTGTTAACAGCTGGTTAAAAATTTTTAGTCTGTTCTTGAACAGAAAATGAAGTTCTCGATTGCACTAAGACTTTCCTTGAAACAGCTTTTGCCTTCTGTAGAAAGCTGCGTTTTTGTGGTAGACCAGAAAACATTTTTTTTTCCCTTATAGGGAAGAGTTTTTACATAAAACCATTTTCTGACCAGCTTTAAAATGCAGAGATAGCAAAGACCACTTAGAGGTTTTTTTTCTCATCACTCCTAAGGAAACTAAATGCTAAACTATCACTATTATGTGAGGTTTATTGAAAGCTAGAAAAGGTCCTTGCTGTTTTATCCTCTCTCCATACCCCAGAAGAGGAAGAAAATGAAATAAAATATATATGCCAGAGTATTTTTGCCTCCAGGGTTGTTAGTAGTGAGAGCTTTAGCTGCTTCAGTGCTTTCCTGCCTTCTCTCTGCAGCTGTGCTTGTTGGTACCACTTGCAGCAGCAACCTAAAACATTTAAAAACACGTGGGGCGAGAGGAGGGGAAGCAGGAGGAAATTATATTGGCTTTTTCCAGGAAATTGTGAGTTTTGCCAAACATTGATACAGCAGAAGCCTTTCACAGGAGAAACCAGTTTCCATTTAGAAATGCTGCTGTGTATTGCTGGGTCGCCTTCTCTTCCCCACCTGGGTTCTCTGCATGGATTTCATTCCTTTCATCTCACCTGACCTTAAAGAGCACAATAATTGGTGTTTTCTTAGGGGCTTTGATAATTTTTTTAAAAAAAAAAATCTCTATTTTTTCCTTCTGGCAGTCATCTGGTCAGAGCCTTTAGCCCAAACGAGCGAAATCCAAGCTGTAATAGACAAATCAACTTTGTTGATGTCCTGTGATATTGGCAGCTGCTGCAGCAATGGGCTGCCACAGGTTTCCCTCCATGGCTCTGGTGTGTGGCTGCTCCCCGCAACAGCCAGTCTGGAGTTTCATCCTGCCTGGGAATGTAGGTGGGAAAAATATCTTAGCTACACATACACCGTAAAATTGGGTTTTCATGGTGCTTTGAATGATGAGAGGTATATGTCTGTGTGTTTGGGTTTATTTCAGTAGCAGTACAAAGCGTCCATCAGTTCCCAGAAGTCTGGAGTTGGGGATAACTCCAAATGAAGTACTCCAAAAAGTACTTTTTTTTTTTACATTATCCCTGTGCTTGTCTGGCTTGTGCCAAAGCAGTGTAGCTCTGGTCACTGTGGTGGAGGAACCCTGTTTTGCAATGTGTTTTTAAGACAGCAAGACTTTATTTGAAGGGCAGAAGGAGAACACTTGGAATCCACTTCCTTATTATTAATCTCAAAGTCTCCTCTCTGTGAGCATTTTGATGGCATGGGGTGGTTTCTTCTCTCTGGCTCTAAAAAGTGGCTTTTCCCAATTTTTAGTCATTTTTTCACTAATTCTAAACTGTATATTTACAGGCTGCTCATTGTGCCTATTTCCCTCCACACCAAGCATTAGCTTTTCATGTAGCCTTTCAGATCTTCCCCTCCAGTGTAATGGGAGCATGGTTTTGGAGTGCTCAGCACACCACAATTTTCCCCATCTGTCTTTATTTCAGTGTATGAGGACATTCAGACCAAGCCTGTGCCTCCATTCCAGTCTCATGTTTTCCCATTCAAATAAATTACATCTGAAGAGCTGATCAGTAGATCAGTCCCTTCCCTAGACAGGAGGAAATCCAATGGGAAAATTGATTATTAATATGGTACAGCAGAAATACAGAGATAGAAAAGGCAGGAAATCGGGCTTGGGTTTTTGATAGCTCTTTTAATTTGGCTCCATAGTTCATAAAATGTCCACAAATTAAATTGTGTGCTTTGGTTGTAACATGAATATGGATTTTGGTACACTAAACTGTGGAATCCTGTTTTTGTTTGTGGTAGAGCCATGCACAGAACACAAAACATTGGGAATGTGCTGCCAGCGCAGGAGACTTCACATCGCAATTGTACTCAAAAACGAACCCAGAACAACCTAATTCCTGCTACAAAGTATTTCCAGGCTTTCCTATGGCTGCTTGGCTATAATCTCACTAACTTTTAAAATTTAATATGGAGGCAGACTTAAGCTCTGACTTTTATGTCTAAATATTAAAAAAAAAAATCAAATCAAAATTGAGAGGTTTGGTTCAGGACCCACTTTAAACACGTGTGGGAATATTTACACTGGCTAACACAGATCCTGAAGTTGTTTGGCAAGTTGTTACAAATAGGAATCAAAGATCCCTGTAAGTCCATTGAACAGACAGGCAGACACCTCAAGGAAGATGATTCAAAATGCTGGAGATCTAAACTTGATGCCTAAAGAAAATTATATAAATACCTTGGATTCTCCCCTTTTTTCTTCTCTACCCTGTCCTTCCAACAGACATTTATACTAATCCATTAGTTAAAAAATGAAGGCTTTTTTCCTACTTAGTTTTGCAGATGGTTTTGGCCTTAAACACAGCACAATCTACAGAAATGCAATTATTTAAGTTTTTGTTTTTTAATGTGGCTCATCATTGCTAAATTGAAGAACCTAGGATTAAAAAAAAGCACTTAATGTGAATTAAATGGTGGTGGTGGCCAGCGAGTGTTTGTCTTACAGCAATAGTATCACAGGTTCATTTCCTTTGTATATCTTACTTTGGTTTTGCAAACTAGGATGGGGTTTTTCCAGCTTTTTCTGTATACTTTTTCAGGGCCTTTTGTTTCCAGAGATGTAAATTGAAAGAGATGCCATTTCCACGCAAAGAGATGAAATGTTTATTTTAAGAACACACAAGGACCCTGTTACGATATAACTTGTTGAATCCTTGATGCCAGACTGGCTCTCCTTGGAAGATGAATGGGAATTTGAAAAGGACCCTGTTGAAGGAATTGGGCTTTACAGTTGCTCCTTTTAGCCAAAGCCTTGCTTCACGTTTCTCTGTTCTGTCTTTTGAGCATGAAGGAGCAATATGTAAGAAAAAAAAAAAGTTGGGATATTTTCGTGGTTTATGTACCATTTTCGAGACTTCCCCTGTGCCCCTTCCCCAAAACAAGGGAGCAAAACCCTCCACACAAGCAGAGGGGGAAGCAAAATGAGCAAAGTTCAGATGAGCTTTCCTTAGAGTTTAAGGGGTTTTTTTCCTGTGACAACATTGTAGGTAATTTCCAACTGAAGCAGCAGTTAAATTCCATTGTAGGTAAATTCCAACTGCAGGGAATTGTGCTGAGCTCCATGTGGGCTCATGGATGGGGATGGGAATGGGATGCTGGGACTCACGGGCTGCAGGTCCCAGGCTGGGCTTTCGGTCCCCAGGCACAGCAGAAATCGGCTCAGTTGTGCTCTCATCTTGTGTAGAAGAGAGAACTGGTTGTTTAAAACAGGCTGCCATGATTTTGCCAAGCTTTCTTTCTCTGCCAATGTTTTCCAGAAGCAGGGAGAGAGAATATCCTCCTGCCACCTTTCCGAGGGCATTTTTAAACCTGCACGTCGGTGTAAATCGGAAGAGCAATAAAACAAGAGGAAGGAGCAGTGCAAGGTTCAGCTGAGCTACAGCTGTGGCTTCGGAGGGTGCTTAACCTTGCATATTTTATTTTCTTTTGCTCTAACTGGTGTATCCGTAGCTGCAGACAGGGCACTCTTAATAAAATTAAAAGTGGGAATTAAATATGGTAGCAGAGGGTGATAGGGCAAAGCTGAGAGTTTCTCATGCAACTTTGCTTCCCTCTGATCTTTTATTCAGCGTTCGGAGATGGCAGATCTGCCGTCCTTTCCCTGGCGTATTTTTTAATACCAGTATGCTTCTTGCACTCTACACTCCCCTGTTTGGATTTCTATACTGCTGAAATGTTCTGTGTATGGGCAAGGGTTCATAAATATATATGTTCCCTGACGGTTTCAGTTCCTGCGTGTGTTAATGAATATATATCCCTCGATGGAGTTTCAGTTCTGCGGCAGACGCGATGGATTTCTCCCTCTTTATCAGTGGCACCATTAGTAGAGATAGAAATGGAAACTTTTTCAACTAAAACCAGCTGTGATATCATTGATCGAGATACAGTCTAACCCAGGAAAGTGGGGTGTAAGTAGTAATTGGAGCCGTAATGCAGTTGAAATGATGTTTTTCTTGCTGTTTGTTTTTAGGATATTTCATGACCTATTCATTCATTCATTCTCTGTCTCTGTTTTCCCTTAAAAATAGAAATTTCTCAAAGCTGACGATAAAAAGGGATTTAGTGCTCCTGAAACAACAGATATAAATATAAGAAATATAATTTTGTTCTTTTAAAAATATTTAAAGCTATATTACAGGTGTGTAAAAGATGTAATATAGTTCTGTAAGAAATTTTCAAATCCATGACATCTTTTCCCTTTAACGTGTTATACTTAACTTTGCTGTTTAAAAGCATGGAACAAGACTTCATAGGTTTGTGTTTAAAAAAAACCACAACAAACAAACCGAACCAAAAAACCCCGACCTTCCCAAGACACTGGATTTACATTTAAAAAAGAAAGCAGGTTACAAAGACCCTGCCGTTAACTGTGCAGAAATGAGCATTTGATGATGGGTTTCAAAGGAAGCAGATTAAGTGATTCACAAGTGCAGTGGCGTTTGGCACGTGTGGGGATTGGAGCAGTAAGTCAGAAAGGCAAAGATTAAATACTGTCAGGGACCCAGCTTTGTTGCATCTGTTTTCATGATGAAGATCTAATTTTGAATTATTTTGACAAATTAGAAATGCAGTTTACAGCAGCAAATATTTTTTCCATTAAATTTAGAGTCCCAGGCAGACAATTTGACTTGCCTTGTCTGTCTCCCTTTCAATACTTATTCTCCACAAATAAGTTCAGGAGTCAGATCTGGAGACTGATTGACTTTGCTGTCGAATACACATTTTAAAGACAAAACCTAAACTGTATTAAATATTTACATGTCATCAGTCACTCTAATTACCACAGTGGTTACATTCTGTCTGGGAGAGGGGAGGGAGGTGGTCATGCAACAAACATCAAGAGGCAGCTGATATTTAGGGGACAATTTCTATCATAGTGTGATCACCGTGGGAATATGACTCTGAAGCAAGGAAATTCTTTTTCCAGTCAGATGCGTTTTATTAGAAGATTCAGTCCTCGATCCTGCCTTGCAGTCCTCCTTTCTCACTTGGCTGCTTTGTTGTTACTGGTTTTCACCACAGGTTATCACAGATATGGCCCAGATTTTCCCAGTTTCTACCCTCTGTGATTCTTTCCATTCCCTCCTTCATCCCGAGTAATTCTTCCCTGCATACACCCATCATTTTTGTACTGTGTGCAGGAAGGTGATATTAAAACAATATTATAGCAGTCCCTAGTAAATGTGGAGTCTGTGTGTATTGGTTACATGGGATTAGTGATTGCAGATATGCAGACCCATAAAAATAGTTGTTGTACATCTCTGGCCACTTGACTTCACTGCTGATCAGTCTCCCATTGAATTTGTAGCATTTAAAAGTTCTGTAGCAAATTCAGAAAGTTGCGTTTTAATTACCCATTATTCTGGAAACAGGAAAATTTCTTACCTTTCTCACTTGATTTTTGAAAGATCTTCTGCAGTTCCTACTCTCTGACACAACAAGATCATGTTCAGTCCTAGAGCAGTATTTTGGCTAAATGTGTATTCTGACAGGACATAATTTGGAAGGAGTATGAGGCACCAAATTTGAGCTTGTGTAGTTCATGATGGATCAAACTGATACACAAAAAAACTGCTTTCCTTTAAATGGAAAAAAAAAATTGTAGCAATGCAAAAAATGTTTCTGTCTGTTGAGAGTTTGACAGTGACATTTAGCTGTGAACAGCTAGGAGAGATTTGAAATTGTCTAAATCTGTATTTGTTAAAGCTGAAGTATAATCTTTATTTCTAAACACACACACAACATCTCAGTTGTGCTCCAGCTTTTAATTTCACCCCAAAAAATGCATTCATCTCACATCAGTCCAGAACTGCTACACAGGTGGTTTTATGTGCACATTTGCAGACGTAAATCATGCTCACAGTATCTTGGTTTTATTCTGAGGGAATCCCAAAAGTCACACCTGAGAAGGTTACATGTAGAAACAGTAGAGCCACCCCTATGAAAAGTAACAGGTAGCTGATTCAGTGCCCTTTGCCTAAACTCTGTCCTCCTGCACAGTGGCATGAAGAACTTTCTCTTATACACCCCAGTGCTGTGAAAATGGCAATAACAAATGTAACTTTGGAGCAGAGTAAAACTTGTTTATTTATGCCTTATTTGCAGTTCCTTCGCTCCTCCGTAGATGCGTCAAGTCCTAGGGCGGTTACCTTAAGGGTGAAAAACAGGTTGGAAATCCCATTAGGATTCCACACGAGGGTCTCTGAGCACTCCCCAGCAGCAAAAAAAAAAATGAAACATTTCAGCCCATCCCTTGGGATTGTGGAGGCTCCTTATGGAGAGACTTGGACCGTGAGGGGCTGTTCCACCTACTCTGAAGTGAAGTAGTAAGAGATTTTCTTGGCCATGGAAAATGCAGAACCATGAGACCAGATAATTGGCATTTGAAAGTATTGCCAGGATCACATAAAATGGTGCTTTATTTGCTCATTGTTCAGAAGAGTTATTTATTTAAATTTTTTTTGGTGGTAATAGTTAGAATAAATGTGCTAGTGTTACAAAAAGCATAATAATATATTGTTTTTATGCAGAAAGAAAGCTCCAGAGGAAATGATGGTTTGATTTTGTGCATATTTTCTGCAGTAAACATTTTTTGGCATTCCTTTTTTATTATTTTTTTTTCTGTCTTTCTTTAATACTTTATTTTTCCTGCTTGGTTTAATGCAGCATAACCTCCTCTAAATTTAGTGGGAAGTGTAAATGTATGTAATGCTTTTTCTGTGGTTAGAAAATACATGTAGCATTAAGTTATTAAAGCTTGACTTTAAACTATGTCTTGGGCTAATTATTTTACAGTATAATTGCTTTAGTTAATTTGAAGGCAGGTATACATACAGCTTATTCCATTTTGGCACTATAAAGTTTGCCATTGGTATTATACCTCATTTTTTATATGATTTACATAATTTGTGAAACAGATTTAATACTTTGTGTGTGAGCTAATTAGTTTCTGGTTTAGAGACTTATTGTATGTTCATTGGGTTCTGAACACCTTTTACAGTAGCACAGAAGGTCATTGTTGGATCTAAATTCTTTGTAGAGCAATCAATCCCCTTTTAATAAAATAAGTTGCATAATTTTTAGTGTAATTAAATTGGGTTCTGCGGAATTGTTTTCAGCTGTAAATTTGCTGAATTGGAAGAAATACATGGTGATGTTTTAATTACTGAGTTGTGCTCTTTCCCTTGTTATGGTATAGTTTGAGATTACTGGACTTCACATGAGCGTAATTTTGCATTTTTATATTTACCTCTGAGGAGCTCGTAAGGGGTGTCCAGCTTTTTCTGGTAGGAGAGGAAAAAAAAAGAAAAAGAATGTTTCTCATGGAATTTCAAAAACTTCCTGCCTAACTTTCAGAAGATTCCATGTTAATATATCCCTAACATTTACTGCCAGATGACAGCAATACGAGCACTTGCCACGCACAGAGCTCTTCAGCAGGTGACGATGACCAGGGTTGGGTGGGTGAACTGAATGTCTCTTTTCCAGGGAAATGGAGCCCCTCCGTGCACAATAACCATCTTAAAGTCACGTCACACGCCAGCCCAAGGAAGTTCTTTGCCTCTGGAATGTGATTTTTACATGAGGGCACATGCTGGCTGTTTTCCTCTCCAAGGAATTGTTTTCTTGGCTGCCGCCATCCCGTGTTTAACAGCACTGTGCAGCTTTAACGGCTCCGGGCTTATTAGGAGTCTAAACAGTCTCCTGTATCCTTTGTGTCAAAATGAGTGAAGGCTTTGGAAATCATTCTGGGATTCACTGAGCAGGAAAAGGAGTTGCTCGAGAGAGTCAGACCCTGCAGAAAAGGCTGGCTTCCCAAGTTAAAAATGGACAGCAGCAATTCTCTTCTGAAAGTTTTCTGCATCCATTCCCAGTGCTAACTCAGACTTTAAACTTAATCAAATAATTTCTAATTATTTGATTAACCAATTATTTCTAATTTGGGTTTTACCTGTCTGTTTCTACCTCATTTTTTGCCTGTGTAGCTCTCACATGCATGCTTGTGCTTTTTAACTTGTAAAGCAGTTGAATTTAGTACAGAGATAAATTAAAGTTAATGAGACAGAACCAGAACACAGCACAGGTATTTACCTTCCCCATATTTGTGTGCTGTAAGGAACTGGTTCTGGGATTTTTGTACTCTCTGTATAACCCTGATCTGCTAAACATGTTTTGTGGGAGAAGCAAATATCACCAGTTGCCTTCGTGCTCTTGGCCGAGGTGCAGCTGATTTCATTTAACAGTGCAAAGTCTCTTATGCAGAATCACCATTGAGGGTTTTTTTATTATCTATAAGAACTTCTAACCAAGGCAGTGTTTTTTCTGATGCATTTACATGTATACATAGCTATAAAAAAATATAGAACAGGAAAAACTGAGTTTTATTGTTGTATTTGCAGCCATTCTCGCTCAGCGTAGAGCTGTTAGACCTTTGCAGCACAATTACACCAGTGGAAGCCTTTAAGGCATTTATTTCTGAGTGGGAATACTGTTTCTCCTACTTTAAACAATTAGATGAAGTGTAATCTCACTTTCTTCCTGTGGAATGCCACACTTTTATTGCTATCATTTATCAGTAGCGAGATGCAAATAAGACGTAAGCTTAGGAGCCTGGCTCAAATAAAACCAGATTGTATTGATTCTTGTGTGGTACAGAATGAAACGGAAAATCATCTGACAGCCAATCTGTGCTCATCAAAGCAATTTTTAAAGAATAAAAGCTGAATACGTACAGTATAAATTCCTTATCTGGTTTACGTGATGTACCTGTGCAGTTTGAAAGTCAGAAGCCTGATAAAAGTTGCGGCTAATTGCGTGAGATAGTGCCGGTTATTTTCATTAGGGGTCTAAAAAGTGAGGTGTGGCTTGGGCTAAAAGCAGCTTCAGAGCACAGAGAAACTTTGGAAATCATAGAATCATAGTGCTGAGTTGGAAAGGACCCACAAGAAACATAGAGTTCAACTCCTGGCCCTGCACAGGACAGCCCCAACAATCACACCGTGTGTCTGACAGTTTATTGATGGACACCTAAAGATGGAGGAGGGAAAAAAAACCAAACAAACCCCCGAAACTTTCACATCACTGACAGCAAATGAAAGAGACTGAAAAACTGAGGTTTTGTCCATGTAGCAAGTTAATGATTTTCTTTTTTTAAAAAAAAAAAAGTTTCCCCATCCCCCTGCACTGCTCAGGAGACAAGACGGCTGCTGATTTCTTAAAGCCTTAAAGTTAGCTGACCTCCTCGCTGAACCCGACTTTAATGTAAACATTTTCTTGAGATGGTTCGTAGCAGGGCCAGCAAATCTGGAGAATATTAGTGGCGCTGTGTTTGCGGGAAGCAGGAATCCCTTGGTAATTCTCAGGAGCTCTTTTCCAGGCCAAGGCAGCCTGAGACTCAGTTGTGTTTTCAGTTTTGCAGGGTTCGTTGGTAATGCCCTGTGTATCTTTCTAAAATGTAATTAGTAAAACACATAATTAGTTTCTGCTTTGAAGTCGAGTTTCTCTTCCTTGCTTTCGCTCTGTTAAAACTCTTTATCTCCCCCCAGCAAAGGTAAATAATTTGATAGCTCAATATTGGTGTTGATTTGGTTGTCGGCATTTTGGCGTTGGTTTATGAATCTAAATAGAAGAGAGAAATTAGAGCAGGGCTTCCTCCAGATCATTTCTTTGCAGGAATATTAAGTTCCTTTAAATGCTCCACGCTTAAGTGAAACACACAGCTGCTGTCTCAACCCCAGTATTTTTAAGAAAGCTTTTGTTTTTATTTGAGTTGCTTGCATTCCTTCTGTACAGTAGGAGTTGGTCACAAAATGTTGTCATCTTGTGGAGTATTTTGCAGGTTAGAAATATTGCAGCTAAATTTCTACATTTTCCTTACCTGTGTGCCTTATTTTTAGATACATTGCATTTATCATAAGCTTGATCAGCTGCTGAAATAAGACATAATACTTAGCACTTCTTGCTTTTCAGCTTCAAAGCGCTTTTCACGCATTAACTGATCTCCCCAGCGTCCCAGTCTGCCCAGTGCTGTACAGCAGCATGTCCAGAGTGGGTGCACTGGTGGGGAGCAGCCTGATGGACATCAGTCAGCAGTGCTTATTATCCCCTAGCACATGTTACATTTCACTAACTATAAAAATCTTATTTTTACCTGCAGAAAAAAACCATGTTTGCCTATAAGAAACCTGTGCCTGATGTGGGCAGTCCTTGCTGTCACCGCATGTTGTGTGTTAATCTGCTAATTGGGCTCAGTCTGTTTTCCCAACAGGTAAAAGACTTGAGAGAGTAGAGAGACTGATGAAAGGGAACTCTGTGTGTAGTTGATTTTTTTTTTTTTTTTTAAATACATCAAAGTTGCCTTTCGTTTTTGGAAGGAAACTTTACAGTTCTGCTATTAAAGTGTCTGAAATTCAGCTTTCACTTTCAGCACAGGGCACAGAGAAGCAAAACTCCCTTTAGATCTCTATTTAAATTATTGAGAAAACTTGCAGAAAGGAAAGGGGAAGAGGGAGAAAGTCAAAGACTGATGTTTTCTGCTTTTATTTTTTTATTTTAATTTAGAGAAGTATATAAAAATTTCCATGAGCATCACAAGACCGGTGCTTTTGCAGAGGTGGAATAGAACTCTGCCAAAATATTGCCAGTATTGGCTGGTTTTCTGAGATCAGCTGCATCAATTAATTGTTCTTTCACTCTTCTGTCCTCACTTTCTGTAGTCATGGACTATGTCCTGCATTTTCTGGAGCAAGGATTCTCTTCATTTGTCTTTTTTGGAGGTTGTAGGTACATTGAGCACACTGGACACTGGTTGGAGCTTGTGAGACTTCCTGAAATATAAATAATAGTAAAGGCATTTATATTATTACATAATAATTTGATTGGCATTTCTCTACGGGATTTTTTTCCAGGTTTTGATCACAGATATGTTTAATTGGTGTTAAAATTGGCTGTTGTGTGTGTTGGTTGTCGTGGCTTGTTTAATACCTCCTGTTTACAGTTGTCCTAGTTTTACCATCTTGAAAGATGGTTTCTATTTAGTTCCCTTAATGTTTGCCACAGTTTGTTTTAAAACCCACAAATTTAGCTGAAGTGTTTGTTTTTTTACTTAAGAATGTTAACTTTAGAAATAAAAGATTTCCTGTTTATCAGCAAAAGTGTTTCTTCCCACTTGCTGGCATGATTTCGAAGATGGATTTCTTTATTTCCTTCTCTTACACCACATTTCTTTCTTGTGCTAAACATAATAAAACCTGAGCTATGATAAAGCTGATTTAACCCAAGTATACCTGCCTCACCTCAAATAAATACAAAATAAATTGGGCAAAAGAAAGAGATAATATTTTTGAATCAGGACACAAACATCACTCTCCATAAGATATTCATTGTACTGCAGTAAATGGGGAAAATATATTGAATTTATGCACACATGATTGACTTTTCATACAGTGAACCCAGGTTAAACATCTTGAATATGGAATATGAATAGAGCTAACATTTTCATACGAAGCAATAATGAAAATTAACAGAGCTCCATTTCAACTGATAGCAAAGAACATTTGATACTCCAAGGCATAAAATGTGTTTAGTACTTGGGTTTTGTTAAGCTTGACAGAAGCCAGGAAACGGGACGGTACAACTGCAGTATAAAGACTGCTTCTGTAGCTGATGACAGGCCCGAGGATGGAACTGGGGGAGAACAATAACACCACCCACCCGTCCCTCATTCCCTACAGTAAGAGGAGAAGCCATTCATGGCTGTGTGTCGTCAATGGGATCGTCTCTGACAGCATCCGTCCTTGGGACCTGGGTTTTGTTCCCTGGCGCCAGGCTGCAGGCACAGGAGGGGGAGAAAAAACCTCCTTCTTGTGGATTTTACAGGAACAATGTATTTGCTTTTGTGTTTTTTGCCTTGTTTTGTTGTGTAATAGCCCTGGATGGAATGGGATTTATTCCAGGTGACAGGAGGGGCATCCTGGTGCTTTCCTGGTTTAGGGAAGTACAGGGTTTGCAGAGCAGCTGCAGCTGAAGTGGAGGTTGAGGTATTACTTGCTGTGGTTTCCTGACCCTGGTGGTCTGTGCTTCTCTCTCACATCAGCATCTTCTAGTTGAGCTGCTCCAACACAGGATAACAAGCCTGCACTTTGAGGACTTTTTTTTCCTGCAGAGATTTCAATCCCTATTAAGAGTTTCTTGTTGAGTCTGTTCGTGTGACCGTTTGATAGGCAGAAAAATCAGAAGTCAGAACATACAGGTCAGGCAAAAACTGCTGGAAACTTTCCTTTTTGTTCCCTTCCCTCCCATCCCTTTCACCTCTAGCAGAAGCTCAGGTTGCTTTTCTCTTGCAGCCTCATAAATGCACTTGTTTCCTTAGTTGTAACCCTATAAATGCTCATGTTCAACATGGGCCGTGTTTGAAGAGTTGACCTTTTATTTGCTTTTAGTGCTTTTAATTGAAAGTTTAAAGGTACCTAAAATCATCTTAAGGAAAAATGTGGCCTAACAATTAAGGTTTGACATCTGAGCCTCTCCAGCTCCTGTGTACACATAAGGAAACTTTCCTGGAGAGTCACACAAGGGAGAAATTCCTCTGGTCAGTGAATACAAGGCCCATAGGCTGGGAGGAAAGCTTGGCTTCCACTCAGTTAAAATAAGTTCTTAATTGGTCATGTACTAACCCAAAATGAGAGTATTTTGCTTTCTTTCAGAGAGATTGAAACAAAAATAAGCGAACAGGGACACCTGTCAGCTTCCAGGCTCTGGGTGTTTTCTGACTCTGCTGAGAGGGAATTGTGATGCTTATGGATCCATAATAATGATTTACACCAGCAGCTTAAATATATAGACCTTCCCAGTGAAACCATAACTAAATCTCTACCTAAATTCCTGAAACTGATCTAGAGTATCTTGGAACTGTGAATTTTAAATACAAATATTGTATTTAAAACATTTTTAAAAATCTATTAAGCATCCAGGAGAGTTTAGAGCCACTGAAGGGGCAGCTGCTTCTGCACTGGCCTAGAAATGACCTGTTTGGCTGTTCTTCATCAGCTTCAGCCAGTGTAAGTTGAAGGTCTTGGAACAGTTAGCTTTGCAGTGATTGTTTTCTGTTGTGTGGAACCTGTTAAATGAATTTTAAAGAGGTTTCTCTGCACATCTTGCAAGTTTATTATTGTGAATAGTATCTTACTTCAAGAGCTCCTTGAATTTGTGTCAAGCCTTCAGCTGATCCAGCAAACAGGCTTCTTGTATCATTTAATCTCAGTTTGTTCACCTGTGAAATGGGTGTTTTAACAGCTTATGTGATGTAATACTTTAAAAATGTACTTAGTACACCAATATATCCTGCAAATTAATAGAATATTATGTAGAGAGAATTTGCTGTTGGGTGGTAGCACAATGGTATATGCTAAATTTTCTGAACACAGATGGTGTAGAAGGGACAGTACAGTTGTGTTCTTAAGTATTGTCTGAGAATAAACGTTTTTAATCCACCATGAAGGATAATGTACCTAATTTAAAAAGTCCTTTGAGATCCTGCACAGACTGCTGAGCTGTGCTTTCCTTGCTGTGCCAACTCCTCACCTCAGGAGGAAGACAAAGAGCAGTTTGCAGTTAATGGACTGGGATTCGGAAGATGGGGTCACACTTGCTCTGTGACCTTAGGTAGGTCAGTTCCTCCATAAATCAGTATTATTACTGTAATATTTCCTGTCCTTCAGTTTAGGTATGTCTTCCATATTTGATTTGTAAACTGTTCTGACTGAGGGCTTTTCAGGTTAAGTCTGGACAGCATCTACCACAACGGACTTCTGTTGTTAGCTGGGGTTTCCAAGATGCCTCTTTAATAAAAGCCATCATAAATTCAGTGGTACTACCATGTTGCATCCTTCTTTTAAACATTGGCACATATGAGGTTGCACTTGTTAAACTCAAAAATGTTCAGGTGAGGCTGGACATAGAATCCTAGTGTCATTGCATGACAGTGTTACCATCACAATTTATATTTTCAAGTGCACCGTGTCATTAATATTTGACTTATCCTAACTCTGCAAACAGGAAATGATGGTGCATGAAGTTCTGCACTCAGAGCAGTGATTTGCTGGAGCTTGATTTGGCAAATCTGGATCTATATTGGGTTTTCTTGGTATTTACATCCTAATATCTACTTTACTCCTTGGTGTAGTTTTGTGAGTACTTGTACAAATATGAGATTTCTGTCTCCTGGAATTTTAGTCACTTCTAATATTATACTTTACCTGTACATTTACATTATACTTTACAGTCCAAAGGAGCATTTTAGAAGAAGAGTAAAAATTTAATCAGTGTACGTCATGTGAAGGAACCATGATTGGTTCTTCTGTTCTCGCAGGACATACCGAACCAGCAGATCAGCAGCTGAGCCCATCCACTGTCAAAGCTCCTCCAGTCTTTTCAAGAGTTAGCAGACATCCCTGTCACTGTCTTGGGATGGTTTTGCTTTAATTTTGTTGAATATTTAGGATAAATATATATAGAGAGAATCAATTTTAGCTGCACACCAGCAGATTGTCTCTTCTGTACATGGCCAGAGTTGTGCCTTGCATCAGAGCTTGCATGGATGGGGAAGGAATTTACTGCTGTAGCAAAGTCCACGAGTAGGAATTTGAGGTCCAGAAAATGCTGCCCCAGATCATTTCTGCAGAGTCCAGTTGTGTTCACTCATGCTCAATAAGGAGCAAGGCAAAGATCCCAAAGCTTTGACTTTTTACAGTAGGAAACCTTGTTTGTTTATGGAAGTGGGGCCAGTTAATTTATGTGTATACCTGGTACAGCACAACTTCAGTCAAGTCTAGGTTGGATGAGGCTCTGAGCAGCCTGGTCCAGTGGAAGGTGTCCCTGCCCATGGCAGGGCTTGGAATGAGATGATCTTTAATATCCCTTCCAACCCCAGCCATTCTAGGATTCTTGGATTGATGGTGCCTCTCTGTTTCACATTACTTTGACAGTCATGTAAATTCTCACATTATTTTATACTTTATTGAATAACATGAGTGGATTCAGTGGCACTATACCTAGTTTTTACCAAAAATCTCCAAAGCACCATTAAGAGAGGGTGCTCAAGTGTTTTTATCTCTGCTTCATCACCAGTGGGGCAGCAAAACTGCAGTTACTTCCACTTCTGTTCTGCTTTCCCATGATTTGAGCAGGAGTGAGCAATGTGGCCTCAACTTTTTTTTTTTTTTTTCCCCTAAAGGCTATGACAGGCCAGGCCTGATAAATTTTACCATGATAGAGAGGGAAAGCTATAACCTGGTGACACTGGGGGATATAATTAAAATGTGTAGGCACCCTGAATTACAGCTGTTGCTAGTGTTCCAGCTATCTTAATAATTGAAGACCTTTTAATAATTTTATATGTTCTTTACTAGCTTGGCCTTGAGCTTAGGCAGGACTTCAGTTTCAAGATAATTTTCTTGTCTTCAAAAGTTAAATTGCTTTCTTTAATATAAAGCATACAATAAGGAGTGCAATTGAAGAACTGCATGCTGACTGAACCTGCTCTTTCAGCATGAGACTCCACTTGTTCCAAGCAGATCCCGAGGAACAAACACTCTTTTATTATTAGATGATAAATCCCTGATGCCGTATCACTGTTTTGGCTTTCAACCTTATTGAACTTTCAAGAGAAATGCCTCTGTTTATAACATGAACTGCCCAGTAGCATCCAAGTATCTGTCACTGCACTGTGGACTTGAATTTTTATTTGGTGGACTGTACTGTGCTGTGTTGTTCATAGTGTGTCTGGTGCTATACAGCTAAAAAATCTGATGAAAAGCTGCAGAATGAGATGTGGGGGTTACTATTTTTGGTACAGAATTCTGATTGCAAGTTAGAGCTTTTAGTAATTTGTAATTAAAGGAGTTGGCAAATTGAGGTTGTTTTTATCTGAGTAAAAAATAATATTTGTGCTGAAAATTGTTGGGATACTTAGCTTTAATTTACTGAAGTTTGTTGGGCTTTTTTCCTAAAATATCACAAAATATACATAAAGGGGGCTTACAAGAAGGAAGGAGACTTTTCACAGGGGCATGGGATGATAGGACATGGGGGAATGGCTGTAAGCTGCGGAAGGGTAGATTTAGATGGGATATGAAGAAGAAATTCTTTACTATGAGGGTGGTCAGGCCCTGGCACAGGTTGCCCAGGGCGGTTGTTGATCTCATCATCCCTGGAAATATTCAAGGCCAGGCTGGGTGGGGCTTTGAGCAGTCTGATCTAGTGGAAGTTGTCCCTGGCCATGGCAGGAGATTGAAAGTGGATGATGTTTAAGGTGACTTTAAAGATCCTGTGAAGTGCTGCTGAAAATATCTGTGCTGAAGGCAACGATTCCCTGTGCTTTAGAAAATATTATTTATTGCCACATAGAAACCTCTCAATAAAAAGTGACATCTCTAGCATCTTGAATGGAAAAGCAATTTGCATTTCTAAATGTGTATTTGGTAAATTATGTTTCTGTGTTTGACTTGGAATTGACCATTCTCGAGTAGCTCCTCCAGCCTGTAAAAGTGGGGAAACTGAGGCAAGGATCTGAATTTATTTTGCAGATGACTTTGTTTAGAGGTGGCTGCAGTGAAGCAGAGATAAAAGCTGAAATTCACTGTCTCCTGAATTGGTGTCTCAGGCAGGGTTCCTGAGTTTTTTGCTTCCAAAACTTTCTTTGGGAGACCCAGCCTGTTGCTTCAACAGGAATCTGCTTTTGACACAGTGGTGGGATATTCTGCCAAGAAACATTATTTTAATACTGATATCTTAGCCCACAGCACTGCATTTGTTTAATATTTGGTAAGATCTCAGCTGCAAAATTCAACTAGCAAAAATTTTTCTTCTCATGAGAGCTTTCTAGTGAGTTCTGGGACATGGTCAAGATCTGATGTTTTATGATGCCAAGATGTGTTGTTAAAAGGGATTATAAACCACCAGGCTCTAAGTGGTGCTTTCTCCTGCAGAGTATCAAATTGATAGTCAACCATAATTTGGTTTTTAAGTTCGTCTGTTGAATGAGTCCCAATTTGTACAGATAATATTGTGTGTTCAAGTGACTGCTCTGCTTTTGTACATTCCCTTCCATTAAGAAGATGAGACCTCGGATAACTCGGAGTTTCAGATAATGTGGAATCAAATACGTGAGCAAATTGTACTGTAACAAATCAGCACAATGACTATTTTATGTTTGAAGTGGAGATCGTGTTTGGAGTGCCTGTAAATGCCTTGTTGGAAAAATCAATTCTGAGCATCTCCTTTCTCCACATTTTGATTCATTTTACCTCAAATGTATTTTGACACTGAAGTTTCAGTCAGTCCACATGCAGGGTTTAACTCTGCTGGCTTTTTTTGAGCTTATACCATGGTGGCTGAAAACAACATGATTTTGGAGGGCACATTATCTAGTGCTTAATTACTTTATAGAATCATTTATTTTCTAAGATTGGAAAAGACCTTTAAGATCATCACATCCCACTGTTGTTTGAGTGGTAAAACAGTCTAGGAAAAGCATGCACAGGAGGCAGCTGAAGAAGAAATTAAGCATCAAATCACACTTCTTGCTTTCTCAAGTCATCTCTCTGGACCTCAGACTTCATATTTTTGGGAGACTTGCATCATATAGAGTAGTACTGGTAGGATTGACAGAGCTTGTTTTATTTGGAGCAGGCAAATGAATAAATAAGGCTTCTTGGTACATTCAGAGAGCTCAAGGCACTTGGGAAAAATATCAGTAATCCCCATTTGATAGAGGGTGGGAGTGAGGCATGGAATGGTATCTTGTCAAGCACTGCCAAGCTGGTCATTGGCGGAGCAGGGCCTTCAAATCTGCTTGAAATAGGAAAGCTGATGAGACAGATATGGGAGGGCTCCTCCAACCCACCGAGTCAAGGAAAGGGTTTAAAGAGAGATGTAACACGTTCCTTAGCTTGATTTATTTTTCTTTGCTAAGGAGAGAGTCTGCAGTACTCAACATGAGATAGTCTTTGCCCTGGGTGCACCAAGCTTTTGCATTTTCTGAAGGGATATATTGGTAGTATTGTGAAAATGTGACTGTGACCTATTTAGGCGGGTTAGAGAGGGGTACAAATCTCTGCACTAAGAAGAAGTATCATTTTCCAGCTGGGCAGAAAATCACATTTATTCTGTAATAGAACACAAGAGCTCATTGAACACCGGAGTGGAGTGGCTGAGCCGTCAGCACTCCACCGGGGGAATGAAGTCTCTGCTTAAATATTCCATCAGATAGCAGAAATCCTGGGAGTCAGAAGAACAGAATTACTGGATGACCAAAAAGTTGTTCTTTCTCTCGGGAGAGGCTGTTCATCTGCAGTAGACGTTTGTTTTTAGAGGAGCTGCAAGACACTTTCTGTATGAGTCCTCCTTGCTAGTTGTCAAGGGCTGAAAATAAAAAGGAAATTATTATACATAAGCATTACCCCAGACTGACGAGGAGGTGACGTGCAGTGATCCATGCACATTTAAATGAATCTCTCTTAGAAACAGGAACTTACGAATCAAAGGCTTCACTTTCTCAGAAAATCAAGCATTTGACCTAAAAACTCAGAAGTTGTAGGGGGCTACCCGAAATTATCAGGGGTGGAACAATCCAATATTTGTGTTGTTAAAGTTGCAGCCAGGATCAGACAGTTTGTAAGAGGAGGTAGGATTTCCTCTTAGACAAATTATTGTGGTCAGGAAAAAAGCAGTGGTACATGAACCTCTGTCCTGGCAAATAGTTTGTGCATCCAAAACTATGTCTGTTTTCTCCGTCCCTCCTTACGAGTCTAAGAGACAATTTCTTCCCCTTATAAACCTAGAATTTTCTGCCTTTCTTCAAGAAATACTTAAACACAATGGATCTTTGAAATTTATTTAAAGAAGCTTCACAAAGTCGCACTGTAATAAAAATATTAACATGCAAGACAGTGAGTTTTGGCAATGTCACATCATTAGGTTTGTGCAGGTGCTCTGAAGTGCTTCCCAGTTATTAAATTCCACAACGTGAGATGAGCAAATCTTATCTGTGCCTCATGCCGGCATCACAGCAGAGAACTTGTCGAATTCCCCTAAGTTATGGAAATACCTGGTGTAGAACCTAAACTTTGTATTACAAGTTTTGACACAACTCCTTTGCAACCAATGGGGAATGTATATTATTTTTCTGTCTTTCAAAGCTGCTTTTTCTGTAGAGATAACATTGGCAAGGATAGCTCCGAAGATAGGCGCTCACTCAGCGGAGGAACATTGCTGTATTACTCACAAAGATAAGGAGGTATTAAGAACTTCCTTGGAGTTCTTACCAAAAATCAATTCTATCTTTTATAGTTCTCCAGAGATAATTCGTCCCTCTCCCCATCCTAATCCGCGCTGAGCGGGGATGGAGGCGAGGAGAAGGATGTGGTGCAAACACCAAAGGTTAAAACCTCGCAGTCCCTTTTGTGATTTATTTTGAAATTAAAAATAACACGTTTTCTGGATGGGCATCAGCCATAAAGGGATGGTCATTCCCAAATCAGTCATAAGTGCATTTACAAGGAATTAAACTTCTCTTCCTGCCAGGAGAAACCAACAGTTTCAGTGGCAGGAGGAGGGTCCCTCTCCTAAGGAGAGATGCAGGATCATAATGCAGATGAACAAGGTGTCTCCACTAATCCAGGCAGCGAGAAACACAGATTCTTTTCTCTTCTAACCATATTAAAAATATCTGATTAGCCACATTACACCTTCTCTAAAGTAAAAGGTGAGCTGGTAGGTTCAGGATTCGATTTCCAGATTCATCCTAGACTTTGAATTTTCATCCCTGCCATCAGTATTTTGTGTGACAATGACCATGCATCATTAGTTTGTCATTTCTGAGCCCTGCTGGTTTTTTTCCTCTGTACATGAGACCTATGGTGTAGTGGAAGGTGTAGGGAATTTGAACAAGACAGTCTTCAAGGTCCCTTCCAACCCAAACCAATCTATGAGTCAATGATTTTGGTTGTCTGTGCGAATTCTTTCCCATCTGTGGATGAAGAGCCTGTAAAAATATGTGGCCATGCCCTGAGCAAGTTGTCCTGAAATATCTGGTCTTGGTAATAGAAAATTCCCCAAACAGTGGCTTGGCAAAAATCTTACTCCTGAGAGTAAGAATGAATTTAGACTTTTATTCTGAATTGGATGTTTTGTGTTCCTAAACACCTGCTATTCTTGAGCAGTCAGAGAGCTTGTTAATCATATTGCTTATGATAAATGATATTTCTGGCCATTTTGTCATTCAGCATGTCTGGTGTATGTCAAGGGTAATACTCTCTCGTGGTGCTGTAGCATATTGAAAATGGAAATAATATCTTTAGAGTTTCTCAGGTACCCTGACTGAAATTGTAACTTGCCTTTTCTCCTCCCAGTTCCTTTGGGAACTGGGAAAAGCATCCTTCAGATGCTTTTGACCATCGCTGACATTTTTTTTTTCCTTTATAATTTGCACAGGAAGGCACAGATATGAGTCCTGACAACACACCCTTCTTACTTAGAGAATTAAGACAGTGTCCTTGTTTTTGCTTTTTA
Organism: Sterrhoptilus dennistouni; assembly: GCA_013397095.1. Classification (NCBI taxonomy): domain Eukaryota; kingdom Metazoa; phylum Chordata; class Aves; order Passeriformes; family Zosteropidae; genus Sterrhoptilus; species Sterrhoptilus dennistouni. Next base: position 1,987,100 of record VWZU01008059.1, on the reverse strand, counting down.
TGGTTATATTTTTTTCTGCCTGTAAGGCAGCTAGGTTTTCTTAACAGCTTTCTGTTCAGATAAGTAAAATCTTAAATTTAAGTAGGAAATCTTAGTAAATCTTAATTTTTTGTAGGAAACCTTTAATAGCCTGATATTTATCCTGTGGTAGCCAGTTGTAGCAAAAGGAAGCAAGTTGCTACTGTGTTAAAATTGCTATTGCTTCACTTTTCTTGTTACTTCATCCCACAGTTCTGGAGGTCATTTTCATTGAACTTAATGAATTCCTGGGTGTACGCAGAGCACGCCAACCTTTTGGATATATTTCTCTAGCACAGAAATGATGGAGGAGGGGGAGTATCTCCAAAGTACAAGAAAAAACTGATGTCTGCCAGAGTCTTATTTAGAGCTTGAAACAAATTCAGATCTGTTTCTGGATTTGAAATTCCTTATTAAAGGCTCTTTAGCTCCCTGCAGAAGAAGTAGTGGCAGGTCTTTTTTTGTACATTTCAGTGATATTTTATATTTGAGAGAGATTTCTAGGCATTATCTGAAGTTCTGCTGTCTTCCTTGCCACTGGGAGCAGTGACAGTTCGTGGTGGGAGGGAGAGAGGGAAGGGTTTGCTGTTTCCCACTTTATTAGGGAATAATATGGTGAAAGAATAATCATTATGTCATAGAATAGTCTGAGTTGGAAGGGACCCATAATGATCATCAAAGTCCAACTCCTAAAGAGAGGAAAAGAAAAAATTTAGAAGGTGAATTGAGGAGTGATCTCTGCTGAGTCAGAGATGCCATTCAAGGGAAGTAAGTATATCTCCTACCACATCTGGAAAAAGAATCCTCTGCCATACTGCAAAGTCAGAGATCTGATTAAGTCTTCTACTTTTTAATAATTGCTGAGCTATGTCACCATATCTGAGCAGCTTTTTATCTAGGAGTATCCTCAGGCATTTTTTTAGTTTTCTGGATGTGCACAAGAAATGAAGCCCCAGTAGCTACAGTGGCAGGTGTGAGATGGAAGAACCCAGAAGTGAAGAAGAGATTCTGCCTAAACAAGAACCTGAGGACCAAAGCTTGCAGCATTTAGCATCACGTGATGGAAAAAAAACCAAACCAGCAAACAATTGCTGCCCATTTACATTCTGGCTTTGTCCCACAGCCACTTGCAGCATGTGTCCACAACATACCTGCTTGTCCCTTCTTCCTTATTTTGGTCTATAAGTGTTTATTTAGTGTAACTCCTCTTTACCTGCTCTTCCTCTTCCTACTGCTTCTTAGAGTTCCATATTTCATGGGCTGTTTGAGGGTTTTGTCCTTTACCTTTTGCTTCAGTCTGGCCTTTGGCCATCAGTCTCCTTGATGAAAATATCCTGAGTGATGCGAAAAGCAAAGATGTTCTTCCCTCTTCTAGTTTTTATCTTCCTGCTAAATGCTAGACAAAGCTCAGAGTGAGGGAGAGGAAAAGTCAGAAAATTTCTGTTACACAGAAAACCTGTGATATTTTTCTGGGTTTTGGAAGGAGCAGTTAATGAGTTGTAAAATTACAGAATCCTGGAATGGTTTGGGTTGGAAGGGATCTTAAAGATCATGTAGTTCCAATGCCCTGCCATGGGCAGGGACACCTGCAATGAAGAGGTAGAAAAGAGAAAAATACAGTGATGAAATAAAACAGAAAATCAGAACAAAAAGAAAAAAAAAAAAAAAAGAACTGTGGAAGAAAAACTTCAGTGTTTTTCTGTTCCTGATTTATCCAGGCAGCAGCGTGGGTGAAGTCCCTGCTTTGCAGATCTAATCCAGGTCCCTGTCCCATGAATTTATAGCTTGAATTGGGAAGTGGGAGAAATTAACAGGGAGAACCTCCCTCATTTCAATTTATTTCTCTGTAACGCATCCCAGAACATATTCCATTTTGGGGAGAGGAGGGAACGACAGATTGTTGTTGCTAATAGGATTTGGGTCAAACTGCTGCTCACTGTTTGGCACGTAACTAAATTAAGAGGATGGTGTTCTCAAAAATGACATGGCACAGCAGGATGATAATCCCCTCCCCACCCAATTCCGAGTCCCCTTCATCAGCCGAGATGTTTGGCTGAGCGTGTTCTGCAACAATTTATCCATTAAAACTCCAGCTTCCCCACCACTGGCTTTAATCCTGGCTTGGAAGGAGCTCCATTGCCACGGCTGAGCGCGCTTCGTTCTGCCTCAGTCCCAAGAATACCAACAGTTTGTGCTCACTCCTGAAGATAAATCTCCCCTCCACCCTCCAAAACTCACAAAGACAGGGGTGGCAAAGGCCTGAGTTTATGGAACAGGGGGTTAGAAAGAGTGGCAACAAGCAGCAGAGCAAATAAAGTTACAGATGAACTGCGTCAGCTGCAAATGCTTTTGCAACATTTGACAAGAAAGGGAAGTTTTGTATCTTGAGATGAAGAATTTGTCTTCAGTCCATGCCTTCTTTGGGGTCTTTGTGGATCATCAGCTGGTGTCCCTGGGAATTGCAGTTCCCTCCCAGCAGGGAGTCACCTGGTAGTGAACAGCCTGAGGTCCATGAGACGGGAAGGTTACATGGGAATCCGACAACTCTGAAATGAAGGGGTTTTATATTTTTTTTATGTCTGAGTGGAAAGTTAATGTTACGTAAAACTGCCTACTGAAGCCAATTCCTTCACTAAATTTGTTTTCGTTGGATTTTTTTCATTCCTTCCGTGTGTCCAAGAAAAATATTACTTAGCTAAAAGGCATTAATTCAGTTTAAATCAGAGTATCAAGCCCTCTGACTATAGTACTGATGTGTGCACAAGTTTCTTGTTTAAATTAAGCCTGCTGGTTACTGGCTTGTTTGTTTCTCCACTATCCCTGCTGCTTTCCCTATATTCAGGATGCTTGTCTCATAAGCTGCTAGAAAAATAATGACCATGTACCATTTTTTTAAATAATTCAGATGGAAAAGCAATATCCTGCAGAATTTCTGTAATCAAGTATGTACCCAATCCAGCTCGTGCAGAAACTTGATCAAAATAGATCCTTAACTCCTGGTTAAGCCTAATTAGGATACAGAGTTCAATACAAAGCCACTTCTCATTTTCCTTTGCAATCAGCACATCATTTTTGTTTTGTTAAAGGACACAAGTTGCATCCCTTAGATAAACAGCTCGGGAAAGCTCTGCAAAACAATTAGTGCATCTTTCACATGGTCTAAACTTGATTGAATAATTACTCAAATAATGGTCAGTAATGGAATACATAGGGTTATCTCCTGGCTAATCCTCAGGTAATGGAGTTGGTGTATCTCTGATTTTTCTCTTGGCTGTTCCCAGTGAACGGGAGACTGAGACAAAAGTGATCATGGGAAGTGGAGGGAGTCACTGGAGGCCAGCAAGGAAAAGGAGGCCTTATCTTAAGCAATTAATCAAGAAAACTCCTATTGTGGGACAATTATTCAAAGCTAATTCTAAAATAGCTTTAGAGCCTGAGGTCCTGAAGGTTTTCTAGTGTGGTTTTTTTCTGTTTTGTTTTTGTTTTGTTTTAAGAATTTTGCCAAGGTCATTGGGAGCACAGGGGCAGGCCTTGAATCCAAATAAAGTCTGCAGCATAAAGAGGGAGTTGAATCTAAATTGCAGCATCACACAATGTGAGCCTTGAGGTCCTTGTTGGGGCTGTGAGTTTTTATTTTTAAAAATGGATTGGAATTTTCTAAACAGAGCCAATATTCTAAAACTTGCTTAATGCTTCCACAAAAATCATAAAATCAGAGAATGATTTGGGTTGGAAGGGACTCTGAAGCTCATCTTGTGCCATTCCCCCACCATGGGCAGGGACATCTTCCACTGTCTCAGGTTGGCTCCAAGGCTCATCCAGCCTGGCCTTGGACACTTCCAGGGGTGGGGCATCAACTTCTCTGGGCAATCTGTGCCAGAGCCACCCCACCCCCACAGTAAACACTCTCTACCCAATATCTAATCCAGATCTCCTCCCTGTCAGTTTGAAGCCTTTTCTCCTTGTTCTATCACTACATACTCCTGTAGAAGAGTATCCACTCTTACTGTGAGTCCTTTGCAGGTGACACCATGAGAAGTGCATCACAATCATTTCACATCCATGCTCAGCTCTACTTTTGCAGGACTCTGGTGTCTCTGAATCTTTTTTTTTT
>VWZU01008059.1:1928369-1982596 GCA_013397095.1 Sterrhoptilus dennistouni | reverse complement strand
AAGCGAAGGTTTTAAATTGGATGTGGTTTAAATTTTCCTACTGCCTCCTGAATCAGGCTCCTTGCCGGAGTGGGAAGCTGCCCGCAGAATTATTGCTCAGCACAGTCACCCCGTGCTCCTGGAGCACTTTATTCCCCGGCGGTGCTGACAGCAGAGTTTTGAACCTTTGGTGGCGTCTGGGCTGCCCGATCCGGTTTCAAATGGCCGTGGAGTGTCGCCGGGGAGGTGCTGCTGGAGAGGTGATCACACTGCCCTGATTAGTTTTCTCTCTGCCTATGGGCACCTTTTGCAGGGCAGGGTTACAGGGAGAGAGCCTGGACACACATGTGGCTCCCGTACGGGATAAAGCAGAGAGGCTGCAAGACAAAGAGAGTCACTAATTGGATTTGTAGCTGTAAGAAAAAAACCCTCTTTAAGTAAACATTTTCCTCTCTTTCAGTCTCCATGGCTTCTTTCGTGAAGGCCGCTTGAAAGTATCTGTTTCGGGGGTGAACCCTTGGCAGCAAATTTAATTTTGAGGCTTGTCAAGCTTTATTAAAACCTTATCATCAGTGATTTCCTCCTCTGCTAGATCAAGAAGATTGTATTTGTTATGGGATTCGTATTGTGGTGCAGAATTCATCCTAGCAAAGGATGGGGGGGTGTTCATAGATGTACCAGGACACACCGGTGCCAGTTCAGAGCACTGAAGTCCTGGGCTAAGTGTGGTCAGCACATCTTCCTGAAGGCTTTGGATGTTGTTTAGACAGAGTTGGAAGCTGTAACTGCAGTTGTGTTTCTGAGTTAGCAATTCTGAATATAAACTCATTGCTCTGCTGGTATCATTAAAGAAATGGGTTCCCAACATCTGAAATATTCCCAACCCCTTCCCAACAGCTGGAATATTTGGTGAACACTTTTAGATGTGGTGTGTATATGTTTATTAAGAGAGAGGGTGAACGTGTGTCTTTTTTTTTCACTCTGAAGTAATTCCATTTACATTAGAGTTTTCCAGTCAATTGCAGAGCTTTTTATTTATTTTTAATTAAATTTCTGTGACTTCTCTTAATTTGTGCTACTATGGATCAATACCACAGATCAGAATTTCACTTAACAGGGTAGACAGAGCTTTTCCAATTTATTCTAGAGCAAAGAGCTTGGTTAGCTTTTTTAATACCTCTCAATTCATCTATTGCAAATAAACTTCTTCCTATCCCAGCCTTTCTCTTTTTTAGAAAATATTTTTGAATTGTTTAGAAAATACTGAATTTCCCTTTCTTACCCAATGAAGGCAAAAAAAGATGGCTGGAAGAGTCTCTTAAATACGTGTGCTCTGTTTGTTTTTCTCATAGTGCCAGAAGTAACCAAAGCACTTTGGAAAACACAGATACGGCTCTTGCCCTGAGCAGCTTATCATTGGGATTCAAACATGCCCTTGCAATTGCAAGTGATGCACAAGAGGAGGAGGAGAGGAAAGGCAATTAATGGCCAAATGAGTTGTTGAACTAAAAAGTTATTTGAAGGTGATTTAAACACTCAGAGCCTCTTTTACCGCAGCAAAATTGCATCTTTGTCCTGCATAGCCAGAGTGATGATGGTCTTTAAGCTGAGTTGAGCCAAGACTTCCTTCTGGGAATGTATTTTTTTTCAGGAGCTCCCTCATGTGAATAATATAACAGATTAAGACACAAAATAGCCCAGGTCTACTTTTGAGGGAGTAAAGTGAGTTGAAGGCAGACACAGGTAATTGTAGCTGATCACAGACCTTGTCTGCCAGAGGAATTCTCTCTCCATGTGGATTTTGTGCCCCACCTGGCAGTGTCTGTGTTTATCCTGTGAACTTGGAGATGAGCTCATCATTTAATAGGAGACCACTGTCTTCACCTTGCCATTTCTTCTGTGCCAGACATCTTCCCTGTGCTGATCAGAATTGCCACAATCTCCCCTCCCATCTCCTCTACCTTTGCCACAAAACCAGTAACGAGTTGGGTCACTCTGGGCTGAAGGACACCCTAGCTATTTTTAGCAGCAAAATAAATACAAATATGCTTGTCAGTACAATCTGAAATAGCCCATTGTGCCATTGTGGCTGCCTCTTACTTGCTGTCCCTGGGACTCCTGAGGACAAGAAATGTGACTCTTCAATTCTAACACCTGGGCCTTCAACCATATTTCTGCTCTCACAGGTGCATTGGTATTTAATTTTGAATTTCTGTGGATAAAGAGTGGGATCTGAAGTATTATAGTGATAGAAATATGTGATGTCTATGGGATGTTATGCTTTCCTGTTTCTGGAGTTTTTTAGCTCAGTTGCAAAATAAGACATTAAATAATCACAGTATTTTCTCACTGCTGAATCCGAGTACCCAAATATACATGCAGGTTGCAAATCCATGAAGGACTAAAATTCTGCAATGCCAGGTAAAAATTATTAATATGGAAGAAGCACAGGTACCCCAATGCAATAAATATCTAGTCTGTTCCTTTGCCAGGAGGTACAAATAGTTGCTTCCTAAAATATTTGTAAAAGCCTAGGGATTTTCAGCCTAGGATTTTATTGAAGGTAGAACAGTATATTTTCTTATACAAGACCATAGTGTAGAAAAGGAAAAGCACTGTAAAAATTCTTCCAGATGTTTATATAGGTTCAGTATTTTTGTTTTCATTAAGATTTGTGATACTTGAAAAGCTGGTTTGGAAAGCTCAGCCAGGGAGATTAGATACAGAGGTGCAAAGTGAAAAGACTGATGGTCTGCTTTCCTTTGCTCAAGAAAAATACATATACAGCCCTCCTATTACATTTGAGAATTATTAGATACAGATAATACAATGTGGATTTTGAGTCTTTAGATGGTAAATTCGATTTTTATAAGAGAAGTTGTGCTGAATCTCAGATGTAACATAAGTTCTCATCCAGGAATACTCCTGGGAAGATTATTAAAATACTACAGGTACTGACATCGGCTACAAAGATCTACTTGTGCATATTTCTTTAAACGGGGGGAAAAAACACCTTAATACACAAGTATTACCATAGCTAGTCCCTATTATACTATTGTAATCATAGCTGAAGCAAGAACGGTGATTAACGATGGCAATTTATTGTATCTGACGAGGGGAGAAAATAGGAGATGTTGTCGTTATCATAAATCATATCATAAATAACCAAAGAGAAGCACTCAGAAAGCTTGTGTGGTGTCAGCAGCAAGCCCTTTCAGGCACGTTAGCCCAGGATGTAGCCATAGAAACCCCAAAGTCATATTGTTATCTTAGTCTTGCTGCAGTTATGTGATACAACAGTATTAACATATAGATTAGGCCATTTATAATACTAGGTGTCATTTCAGGTTGGCTTGCTTATATAGCATTTTAGTTTTTTTATTGTGCCGAATGTTAAGGAAATGCTGCATTTTTACAGGTCAGTATAAAGCCATTTATAATGTACCGGCTTCACACCTCTGTCAGTCTTGCTAATGTACTCTGTTATTGATTGGTTGTACTCTATGAATTGTCATTGCCTAATTACCTTGTCTCTGCTAATAATTTTATTTTTTAGAAGTCAAAATGTTCCTTTGAAGAGAAAACCTCTATGCCTGCACACATACTTTGGGACAAGTTCTCGGTTCTGTTAAGGATCATACACCCCAGAGGGAGTAAAAAGTGAAATAAAAAGCATGGAGACAGAGCCAGATTTTATGGTAGAGGTCTTCTGTCTCTGGCTCTGTTTTGATCTGGCTGCAGTGGTTTTCACATTACACTCTGCAGAGTTCAGGGGAGAGACTCAATCCCAAGTAATTCAGAGCAACACCAAAGTGACTGAGCCAGAGCTGCCCTGCTGACAGGGAGCTGGCTGGATCTCACACATTTTTCATTCCATCACTTCCTAAAGATGCTGCTGGGGTTGTTTCTACTCTCCAGACCCATTAGCCCAGCACTGCTCTGTGTTCCATGTATTAGTGCATGAGCTACAAAAAATGTTGAGCCACTGCTTAAAAGTCAAAGCAAAAATAAAGTCTCCCTTGTTGTATTTAGACAGAAACATGTTTTTGCTTGCTCTAGCAGCACAAATTCTGGACTAATATTTTGTCAGGTCAGAGAGAGATTGTGGGTGTAGCAGATAACAATCTGCCAACTCTGTTTTTCTGTCTTCAGCAGGGAACTGGTTGTGTCATTTTAAGAATCTCGTGTAATTTGGCTTCATAAAATTCCATATTTTAAAAAAAATTAGAATGAGGGCAGCCACTGTTAACTACTTAGAAGTGTTACTCTCATTACATCTGATATCTTAAAACAGCACTGGAAGACAAAATCTCATATTATATAATATATATGTTATATATATAAAAATAGATATATTGGCTTAGGATATATATAAAAATATAAATACAAATATTTTTATATATATATAAATATATATATATATATATCCTAAGCTAAGATCTGATGTCTTGAGTGATGCCCCTTACAACTCTTCTCTTTTTTCCCACTCCCTTACACTTGTGTGATCCTGAGATGGGGTTTTGGGGGTTTTTTGGAATTTTTTTTAATGCATTGGTGGTTTTTGCATTTGATAACATATTGAGAATGTACTGCAATGAATTTGCTGACAATGTCAGTGGAAAAATCTGAGACACATGTAATATGAGCTCCTTGGTGGTGCTCTCTTCCAATAGAAAGTATAAACTGGAAAATGTTGGTTGATCTCTATAAAGTAAAGGTGAAATCTGTTGTTTTATTGTCTGTTTGGTAAACAGGTCACATCAGTGATCAGTTGTGTTCATACAGCAGAGAAATTATATATACAATTATAAATATATATATATGTAACACATACACGAGTAGCTTTATAAAATCCAGTATTTCTAAGCCCCACATGTGTCACAGGTATCTCAGTGTGTTCCTTTTGCATTAAGGTATCAGGATATTGGCCTGTAGGATATCAGGATTGAATTTTGTCCCTCTTCCATTAATTTCCTTTATGGACTACAAGCACACTTTCTGTTTGTTTTGGGAGAAGGCCATTGTTATTAGAAGTTAAAGAGATAAAACATATCATGGCACAAGAAAAAGACTTCAATTTTAACAGAAATCAAAAGCTCCTGCTTATTAGGATATGATAGGGATGTAAGCTCTTGACTTAATGACTTAAAATTTCCAAAAAACTTATCTTTGGCTTCATCTCATGCTTTAACTAGACAATAGAAAAAATATTCTGGAAGTCTGCAGGATTTTTTTTTTTCTATTTTTTTTTCTCACTAAAATGTTTCATATGTTGGGTGGGAACAATCCCTTCCTTCCTTGCATTTGAGAGGCTGAGCTGGCTGTGTATAAAACCATCAGCCTTGATATCCATGTGGTCCTAAGGAGGATATGCTTGGAAACAAAGATGGATTGAAGATTTCAGTGAAGGCGTTGCCAGAATCATTTGTTTTCCCAAATCCTAATTTTCCTTAAAAACCCTGATGCTTTCAACTCCCATTCTCAGGTATTTGGTACCATGCAGTACAAAGGGGCAGAGAGGCTGATCTGAATAGAACTGTGTGTGAAAGAATTCTGTGATCTTATTTGGTCATTTTGCATTCTCCTGGAAAAGAAAATATTCAAGTTCTGTTTGAAAAGAAAAGGATTATGGAAGAAATTCAATAGTTGAAAATAACCATGTATGAGTTGCATGGAAACACCTGCTTTTTGAGAATTGTATTCTTAATGGGTTTACTCTGATAGCTGATCCTGTTTATCTGCCATACTGCAGTTAATATCAAATGCCAAATGCCTAAATCTTACATTATTATAATAACAAGAGTTGGCTTTCCACAGGAACTGTTACCTCCCAGAGCTTTGTGCAATTAATACATTTAGATGTAGCATTGGAGGTAAGAGCTGCTGTTACTAAAATCAAGTTACTCTTTCTCCAGCAAGTGGTGTCCAGCTTTAGGCCAGCATGTCTGACTCTGCTTCATCTTGTACATAAAAAATACTCATTTATTCTTAAATCTCCGTGTCTTACCCAGATGGTTTTATCCTGTCACCACCCTGTGACAGAGTGAAATGTTAATCCAGTTTTCAGAAGAGAGACTGGAACTTTACTTAAATTAAATGCCAGCCAACAGACAGGGTGAGTTTTTGGCAGGGTCAGAAGCTGAGCAGAGGTTTTGTCTGTCCCAGTCTGTGCCATGTTCTCTAGGACACCCATCTGGCTGTCAATGCTTGTGTTTTCTCACTGAAGCTACCGAGTAAAAAGTCTGGTGATGACCAAGATGATGACAATTTAAATTTTATAGTTATATTTATATATTATAGGTTTTCTTGCTTGAAAAATGCCCATACATAGGTACATTTCTACTCAATCAGATGAGTTTTGCATGTATTTTTCCTACCTTCAGTTTTATCTGACCTGTTGTGCTGCCTCCTCTTACAAGGCAGCCAGGTGAGCATGATAATGTAGTACAGATGGTTGCACTTCTTTTTCTCCAAAAAGGCAGAATTTCTGTTCATTTGTACCGTTGTGTCAGTTTCAGGGACAAATAGTCCCTCAGTTTTCATGAACCTGGAAATTCATTACTGAAGTGTTGAGTATTGCTGTCCTGAAACTGAGCTGTGGCCAAATTCAGAAGGTCTATATTCAATAACCCTTTGGTCTGGGGTCCCTGCTGTGCTACAGGAACATGATGTACCAAGAAACAGAGTTTGAGCTTCTTTAGTGGTTTTTCCTTAAAAAAGGTGCAGAAGTTTCAGTTTCTTGCTTGAACTGTTCAGCTTAAGAAAATTTCCAGCATTTGAATTGGTGAAAGATCCCCATGGTTTGCATTTGGGATTCTGTCCAGAAATCCTGAGGTGCTGTGTATTTATCAAGTTCAGCTTTTACAGCACCTCTGTGAGATGGAATTATCATCATTTGTCAGATGGGAAGGCAGCAGGATGTGGAGTGACCTGCCCCAAATCACCCTGCAGACCTGTGCCAACAGAGGAGTGGATTCCTTCCTCCCCTAGCTTCAAAATCATCCTTTCATGAGAGTGAATTTGCCTTCTGACATAGACACAGGTGATGTTTTTACCCATTGAATCATTTAGGCTGGAAGAGCCCTCTGACATCATCAAGTCATTAACCCAACACTGCCAAGTCACCACTAAATCCATGTCCCCAAGTAACACATCCACATGTTTTTTGAACAATTCCAGGCACGGTGATTCCACCACTTCCCTGGCACAAACTAATATTCTCAAATAAGAAATGCTCCCTTTCTAAGCAGGTTTCTCATAGGCAGCATTCTGACAGCTCTTAGCTTGTTTTATTTCAGTGATGGACAAATTCAGTCCTGCAATGGCTGAACTCATCCCTCCTGTAACCCAGGCTCTGCACAGGGGGCCCACTGACATAATAAACAATTGCTCTCTATAGCTTTAGTAATGTGAGCATTAATATTGATCCAGCACTGGACTTCTCTAACAACCAAAGGAAAAAAAAAATGTATCTATTATCTTGAGAAACCTCCCAAACAGCTCCAGTCTCCTTTCATTACAGGGGAGAGTTATGAGGGCAGATGGCTGAGGTGATATCCATTTGACCTATAGATGCTAACTCGGGCTGGATCATTAATAAGGTGGCCAGAGATAGGGAGAAATGGCAGTAAAGAGACTTAAAAAGCAATCCTGTGCACAAAGGATGGCATGTCCAGAAGTGCCGGGTGGCAAATGAGATGGACAAAGGTGAGGAAGTGGCCACGTTGTGGTAAATGCTCATCACCAAGTCAGGCAGCAAACACTTAAAAGCTGGTGTTTTTCCATGTTTAGTTCCTGCTCTGGTGTGAATCCTTTGGGAGGAAAGAGAGACGTGGGTCTTGAACTCAAGATAGAAATTTCACTTTCTTTAATTAACTACCCCCACCCCCCCTTAAAAAAAAAAAGAAGAAGAAAAAAAAAAGTGCTTCATTGTTTTCTGCCACAGCTGTGGTGGCTCAGGTTTGAAAGCTGCTGCCTGGCAGAAAACCAGTCCTTGCTAAGGATCAGACCGTGGCCTTGTTCCAAGAGAAATTTGGATTTCATTTGACCACGATAGGATTCCAGATTGTCATCTGAGCATGTCTGAAAAGTGGTGAATGTGTGTCAGTAGTTAAGTGCTCATGAACTTCCTTAGTCCCTGGATTGTTCAAGACTGACCCAGGCAATTTTTTCCAGATGTTTTGGGGAATCCAAGTCCATATAAAAGGGATGGTAATGCTTCTGCTTCCTTACTAAGTTGTCTTTGTGGCTTGCAGGAATGTGCATGAAAGCTGGAGCCAAGACACCCCGATTTCTTGTCTCACCTCTACAAACTGCACTTTAACCTTTCTGCCCTTCCCTGGCACCTCCACACAAGATCACAGAAACTTTTTGGGCCCGCTGCAAACTTTACTTGGCCTTATTAAAAAAAAAATAAGCATTGCCCTTTTTCTGTTGTACAGAACTCCGGTCCCTGTTCTCCAAAGCTCCTCTGAAATTGTTTTTTTGCCTTTGATCCAGCAGCTGCTGGTATTCTGCAATCCTGAGTAGGTAAAACATGAGAAGCACCTTGGGATGGGAAGGAGTTATAAAAATATGAAATATTGCAGTGCCCTTCCGTGAGATGCAGTGTAAGAGAGGGGCTGTTTAATTGGACAATGGGCAGAAATCTTTAGCAAGTAAATGTTCTGATTTTTCTAGTAAGTGTAATTTTTTTTACTCTTACGGTAGTTTATTTTCCACTTTATTGACTCTTTTTATCCCCGTGTTTCTTGTATTAAGATGGTTAATGTTCCTATTTCTAAAGTCTGTATCATCAAACCCTATCTTTCCTAATATTTTAATTTGGCCACACGTTTCATTTGTGGCTGAGGAAGAAGATTTCCCTAAACTCCGATTTTAAAGTATGATGTTTGTTTTAAATTTTATCTCCTACTTTTAAACGAAAACAAACTCTCAGTGCTGAAGTAGGTGTAATGGGGCTGGGAGGGAATTGCTCAGTAGCAACCAGTGCTGTGTGACATCTGATGAATGCTGATTCCTCATCCCCAAAACCCTCTGAGCGGGCGAAGGCAGCTGATTTCTGCAGCAGCTTAAACAGAGATTGAAATTACTTCCGTGATGCAGAAGCAGATTTTTTTTTTCCCCCCATAGCAGGTGCAGGCTGAGTCCACAGTGATTTCTCAGTTATACTCTAACTTTGCAGTTTAAAAAATTTAATGTCAGTGCCCAGCCAGGCAAAACCTAACTCCCTAACATTTCTGTTTTTCACGGAAGGCTAAGACTCTATCCTCAGGCAAAGTCTCCTCTCTGGGCTGGCTGCTGTAAATCCTCTGGGCCCTGGCAAAAGCCAGACTTGCTAGCTCATTTTACTTAATTTGTGATGCTGGCAAGATTTGTGCTGCAGCCCAGGGCTCTTGACTCAACTCCCCTAAATCAGAACATTGACACATTACAGTAGAGAAATACCAGCACAGAAAACCTGAAAATAAACTCCTTGAAAAGAGATATTTCAGAAAGATGCTGTCTTACTGAGTTTTGAATAGTGTTTAGCAGAATGTTTCAAGTTTCTTGGTGCTTTCTTCATTAGAGCCACCTGCTCATTAAGGAGTTGGGGTTTAGCCTCTATCCTCATAAATGTTTTTTATTACAATATTTCATGTGAGAATCTTGGGGCACTAGATGTCTTTCCGACAAAATGTCTTGAGTTTTTGCAGGTGGGTAAACAGAAACTTGGGGTAAAGTGAAATGAGATTGTCTGTGTAGGAATGCTAACCAGCAGAGGTGTAATGATGTAATTACTGCAAATACAAATGTGTCAGGTTAATGCCTATGTAGACATTCTTATTGAGGACTAAGAATCCTTTTTACTGCTCGGATAATTCCATTTTGAAAGTGAGGAAGTGTATCCAAGAGGATAAAGTGCTTGGCTGTGGTTGTGGAGATCAGAGGTTCTCTTTTTAAATCTACTGTGGATTTGTTGGGAGATCTCAAGTCAATTTTCTCCTTTCTCTGCACCGTAGTGTCACATGTGGGTCTGAAGATGGTGTTGTATGCAGGGAAAAAAACATTAACTGTTATTAAACAAAAAATCAGAGCAACCACACAGTTGGTATCCACACAGGTTTGGAATAGCTGGAGTCTGATCTCAATGCTGTGTAGATTTCAGGTTTATCTTGTTTTCAAAAGCTGGTTTTTGGTCTCACAGCCCAAATGCCCACTTGCTCTGGAGTGTGTTAGGTGGATTCCTCCTTCATTTTGGTTTCACTGCTGCAGGAGGCCAGCATATGCACTCCAGGATTGTTCCACAGTGCAAACAACACAACAGTGAGGGAGATGATGGGGAAATGCATTTCAAAGGCATGTTCCTGATCCCAACCAACACACACACACAATGCTGGGGGTATTCCCATACAGTCATAACAGATAATGTCCATCTGCAGCAGCTCTTAAGGTAGTATCAAAGACAGAACCTGGCAGGTTGAATGAGGCTTAGTCCTCTACTTTAACCTTCAGACTATGCTGCTTCAGAAAGAATAAACTAGGTTTAGGAAGGTTGTCTCCAGGTTTTCCTAGTAGTTAGTTTGCAGTCAAAATTATGTGATATATAGGCAAGTTAGCACAATTCTGGTTAATTTTACTTTGACACTTTGCTTTGATGCTGTGTTACAGCAAGAAATGCTTCAACCACTTTCCCTTCATTTAAAAATGAAAAAGTTATTACGACTTTGGGCCCTAATACCTAGGACACTTTGGGCCTGCTCAGCAAGCTCTTCCCACTGGTGAGCTCCACCCTCCTCTCCTTTTCTCATGGGTTCAGTGTTACACTGCAGTGAGGGCACCTGCCAGTTCCAGCGGTGGCTGATGTGAGACAGGTGGTGCCACGTGTTCCTTCCAAGCAGACCAGTAAGAAGCCCTTAGGTGGCCGATGTCTCTTCTAGGCTGAGCTGCACATGAATATTTGCTCTGGTGTTTATTTGTTTCTGTAAAACACATTTCAATTATCCTAATGCTTTTCTAAATGTTTTTTGTTAACAGAGGAGGAAGAGGAGCAGGTTCCTACCGATGGAGGTACATCTGCAGAGGCCATGCAGGTCCCACTGGAAGAAGAAGGAGATATGGAAGAGGATGAGGCAATTAATGATGAGAACTACTTGAGCAAGAGACCATTAGAAAGTCCTGATCCTGAGGAATTCCCACCTGTGAAAAGGCCGAAACTGTCTGTTTCCAAAGGGGACGCCTTGGATGGAGCTGTGGAACCACGTGAGCCTCTTAGCTCAATAAATACACAGAAAGTCCCACCAATGCTTTCTCCAGTTCACGTTCAGGACAGTACAGACTTAGCCCCCCCTTCTCCAGAACCACCGATGTTGGCTCCCATTGCAAAATCCCAAGTGCCGACCCCCAAAACTGTAGAGGCAAAGCCGTTTGTACCCAAAACAAAGTCCAAAACAAGTTCTCCAGGACAAAAGACAAAATCACCGAAAACTACACCCTCACCAGTGGTAGCTGGGAGTCCCATTCGTTCACCAAAACCTGGATCCAAAGAAAAGAAGTCACCGGGTCGCGCCAAGAGCCCAAAAAGTCCCAAAAGTCCAAAGGTTCCTGCGCATGTTCCGCCACCACCTGTGAAGCCTGAAACACAGAGTAGAACCCCTCTGGCTGCATTGAGTGAGAAGATAGGAAAGGAAAATATTCAAGTGAAACAGGGACAGACACCACCTGAGCCTGCCCCCAAGCCAAATATGGACAACCAGGTGAAGAAAGTCCCAGTCATGGACAAGACTATTGATGATTCCATCGATGCTGTGATTGCTCGTGCGTGTGCAGAACGAGAACCGGATCCCTTTGAGTTTTCCTCTGGGTCCGAATCAGAAGGGGAAATCTTTACCAGTCCTAAAAGACTTTCTATTTCAGAGTCTACAACTCCTAAACCTTCTGTTCCTGCCAATAATGCAAATAAGGCGGGAGCAACTCCAGTACCTGCCTCAGGTGGGACTTCAAGTTCAGACATTTCATGGACAATGGATGACTCAATTGATGAGGTCATTCGGAAGGCAAACATGGGGACACCTTCTAATCCACCTACCAACTTCACTTATTTCTCCTCTCCTTCTGCTTCACCTCCAACTCCGGAGCCTCTTCTCAAAATCTATGAGGAGAAAACCAAGTTGGCATCATCAACAGAAGTGAAAAAGAAATTGAAAAAAGAGCTGAGAACTAAAATGAAAAAGAAAGAAAAACAAAAAGAAAAAGATAAAGAGAAGAACAAGGAGAAAAATAAGGAGAAGGAAAAGAACAAGGAGAAAGATAAAGACAAAGAAGGAAACAAGGAAGCCAAGCTTCAGTGGAAGGAACTACTCAAAGAGGATGATCCTGATCCGTATAAATTCAAACTAAAGGACTTTGAGGATGCTGACACAAAAGTTAAGTTGAAAGATGGCAATACCAAAAAAGAGAGAGAAAAACATAAAGATAAAAAGAAAGAAAAAGAGAAAGGCAAAAAGGACAAGGATAAAAAAGACAAAGAGAAACTCAAAGATAAGGGTAAGGAAGATAAGATAAAGGTGCCATCGGCACCTCTTGTGTTACCTCCCAAAGAAATGTCTATGCCCTTGTTCAGCACACCATCTGCCATGAGGCTTCCCAGCATGTTACCTTCCCTGTCTCCCATGCTACCTGAAAAACTATTTGAGGACAAAGAGAAACCGAAAGATAAGAAGAAGGACAAAAAAGAGAAGAAGAAAAAGAAAGAAAGGGAGAAGGACAAAGAAAAGGAAAAGAAGGAGAAGGAAAAGGAGAGGAAAGAAAGAGAAAAGAAGGAGAAAGAGAAGGAGAAACACAAACATGAAAAGGTAAGCTGGTTGAATGAGTTGAGATGTCACACTTGCTTGAAGAATCCACATGGATTCCTGTGTTTGCTGCTGAACATTGTCCAAGAGCTTTGAGGAGAAATGTGGTTACAGGTTTGGTGTTTGTTAATAATAGCAGCTCCAAGGAAGGTGTCCACCATGAGCTTCAGAGATTGTCCCACCTCTTTGGAAAACAAAACAGTAGAATTCTAGTTGTGTGAATTTGAAATGTGAGATTGTCCTGGCCTTTCGCAACTCACTTTTCACTTGGAAAACCTGTGGCTCAGACTCAGCAACAGCACACTCAGCAAAGGGATGCAGTGTTGTGATGCAGAAAGTTTGTTCTGTAGGTTTCCACTAGAAGGGCAGCAACCCTGTACCTTTCATATAAACTTTAAATTTTGTTTCTAAAAGTCTGCTGTTTCAAAGTTTGTAAAAGCCTGGAAATTCCCAGGTGGACAGAAATGAGAAGCAGACTGCCTTCAAATAAATGTTATCTCACATGCTCAGAAGAGTTGCTGAGTCTTCTCTTAGCAAATCTGCCCCCTTGTTGCTCTAATTTGTTTGAAGTAAGAAAATTATTTTCAAATTATGGTCTAAGTGTTCAAATGTCACCTTTTGTTTTGAGTCTTATGCTTGAGAGACAGAAGGGGAGAGCTAATTTTCAAGGGGTTTGAGCTCCTTCCATTCCTGTAACTTACTGATTTACATCAGCTAAAGATAATTTCTTCTTTCCAATATCACCTAATCTTGAGAATATATTTAATATTTAAGAAATGAAACCAGCATATTTGCATGTTATCAGATTTGAAATCCCATTAGAAGCAGCTCCCCTAATTCAGGATTTGCTCTAATTTTTTTTGTCACTTCACCTTATAATACGCATTAAATTGTTACTATTGAAAAGAAAGAAGAAAAGAAAGAGATTGTCTTCCTATGTGATAACCTTGGATACAAGAGTTCCTAAATCTCTATCCTTAGCCTTAGGAAGCACTGTGTGAGTTCCAGTTTTACCAAGATGCTCTTTAAATCCTGCTTTGAATGTAATACTCAGTTTTTACAAGCTTAGATTTGGGACATTCCTCACTCTCCTTTTCCTGCCACTCTTACGTTACCTGCTGGACTTGCAACAAAGTGCTGATTTCAAAACTTGATATGATTTTAAGTTTACCAATGGTTTTTCCATGCCGAATCTGGGTGATGTGAAGAGGTGATCGACAGGGTGGTGGCCCAGTTGTCCTTGATAATTTCATGTCTGGTTTTAGACTGCAGCATCATTTTCACAGATTCCCTATTTTATCTGTCTGCCCCTTGTACCTGAGCTGTTTTGGCAGTATTTAATTGAGAATTTCTGCTGAGATTCCTTTTCCAAGTTAAGTATGGGCGTATGTAAAATAGAGGCAATGAGTTGCTTGTTTTCCATACATTCAGTTTTGCATTTCTTCTGCAGTTGTCTGTGTCAAGTTTGCTTTACAGTGATAAACAGACACATAAACAAATACAAACTGGTAAAGCTTCAGTATAGACTCACCATATATATATATATTTATTAGGAAAAGGAGTTCAACACTAATAAAAACTTGAACAAATTAAATTGACAAAGCTGCCCATTACCTTGGCAAGAAGTCCCTGTCAAAAGATAAACTTTAAAGCTAGAATGCATGAAAGAGTCCCCAGATAGAATTAAAATTTAAACTGATTCTTGAGAGATAAGCTTTTTTTAAATCCACCTCTTTGCTGCAAGTCAGGATTTTAAAAATAAATTTCCCCTTTAAATCTCTTGAGCGATTTTCATTTTTTGCAAGGCCGCACTGCTGGTGTCCTGGAAAAATGGAGAGTTAGAGCTTTATCAGTTGGTGCCCTGAGGTATGTGGCAAAGAAGCTAAATCCTTGAAGATTAGCAAAAAAAATGCAGCACATGGCAATAAGGGGCTTATATGACTACTAGTATTAGTTCAGGTGAAAGAAGTATTGCTTATACATAAAACTGGACAAATCCACTGACAATGTATTTTTAGTTAGCTACAAAGGAGTCTTATATTGCTGGACTTTACCTCTTTGGTGATTTGGGAAGCTTAGTAATCCACTGTAAATGCTCTTCTGCTGGCCCCAATTCCCAGTATTACTCCAGAATGCTGCTCTTTCGTTTTAACCCCTAAAAGTACATGTTTCCTTAATTTAGCTTTTAGATCACACAATGCCTGATTTAGCCAGCAGTTGTGCTGCAAGAGCAGATGATCAAGTTACAGTTTGGATGTTTAATCTGCCACAGCGTGTCTGCCTCGGAGGTGTGAGCACAGCCTGGGAGATGAGTTCGTGGGCTCGCTGCAGTTTCAGCTCCTGATGGCCAGGAGAAAATATCAGAGTCCCATTTCTGATATTGCTGTAGTTAAACAAAAGACTGACTCAGCTGCAATGCTCCCATTTTTGAGCCTTGTAGTTATTACCTAAGTGCACATCCCATCCTGTTTGGGTGATTGAGGCTTTTTATCAAGTTTTCCCCGGAATTTTGCCCCAGGCTGCTGGAAGGTGCAGAGCAGCAAACAGAGCATTGCATAAATGGCAGAAAACAGAAGCTGAAAGCTTCGTGCTGGGAGTGTTTGGTGGTGGCACCAAGGAGGAGAAGCGTTGTCCCCAGGCTTGCCTGCAGATCCATGCCCTGCAGTGGTGTTGGGTGCTGCCCTCAGAGCCAGAAAAGAGATCTGGGGCACTGCCTTGTGAGCTCCACCAAATGAAAAGCAAACACTTGGAGCAGTTACACCCCACTTGTACTCCAGAGATTACCAGGCATGCTGTAGGAGTGAGTGAGCAGCTCAGGGAGCAGCTGCTGACCCAGTTTCAGCTAACCTTAATAAGCTGAGCTGGAAACTAAAGTAGTTGAGGAACTGCTTCATGAGAAATGGAGCCATCCTTGCATCAGGGCAGGGCTTGCCAGAGCTGCCCCAAAGTAAGCTGCCCTTGCTCCCGTATCAAAATCCTGGCATCAGTGTAGAGGAAGACGAAGCTCTGCAGGATGTAACTGTGAATGCTCCTTAGTTTTCTCCCTGCTCTAATGATGTAAACCCTACACACAAACCCACGTTGTAGAAAGATGCTTCCTCTCCTCTTGTATCAAAGGATAAGATTTAGCATTGTGGTGGAGCCCTGTTTTCCTCTCCATCACAGCAGACTGTGATGTTGATATCTGAGCATAAAGAAGTGGTTTATGTGCTTTTCTTCTGCCCCATGAGCCCACACCAACATTGTTTAGAGTAGTACCTTTATACTATTTGCATAGTATAGTATACTAAACTATACAAAGTATAGTATATTATACAAATAGGAGGACTATTTGTAGTCCTATTATTTGTATAGTAGGACCTTTATAAATTATGTGGGCATCTCTCTGTGCTGTGTGCTGGAAGCTGCAGCAGCAGTGCCTTTCCTAAGACATTTTGTATTCAAAACAGGCACTAAAAAAGGAGGAGAAACCTGCAAGAAAAGGTGTGCAAAGCCACAGTCCTGAGCCTCCAGGACCCTGGGTTCAGTTTCAGTCTCTAAGCAGTGGGTGATGTTACAGGCTGGGAAAACAGAGACTCACCTATGGAAGATGGCAGAGGAAATATTGCAGGCATTAGAGGCTTCAGAGGAAAAATGCTCTTGTAACACTCCAGGGGAATGACGTAACAAAAAATGGTTCTACATAAACCAAGAGTGGAGAGAGGCCTGTGAAATTTGCTAATCCATATCCATGGAGAGCTGTATTGCAAAGCACAGTTCACTGTGTCAGAGCAGGAACACCACTCAGGCTGCTCTCCTCTCTCTGGCCTGAACATCTCCTAGAGAGCAGCTCTAGTTCTTTTGCCAAAACGCCCAGCACGAGATTTTGTTCTTACCTTTCTCAAAATAAGTCCCACTTGAGCCCTCCCACTCTGGCCTACTCTCTTCCACTCTGCTTTCTGTGCTTTGCATTGATTGTTTGCCCTCCCTTTTTTCTGTGAAAGCTTTATGAAACTGGAGATTTCCATTTAGTGTATGCATATTAGTTTTGTCTCTTAAGTTCCTGGAGCAGATTCAGCCAAGTGGTTGTTTTATTAAATATGGTGACAACACATGCTCAAAATGAGATCAGTCTCCATTTCTCTTTATCTCTCTCTCTGTATATATATAATGTATATACACTTGTCATATATGGATATAAGTTGAGTAATGAATGCCTGGAGAATCATTACAGTGTCATCTGTAGCATCTGTGGTCATTCTGTACAGGTTTTGCAAACCAGTAGCTCAATGGGAGTTGGTAATTTTGGCATATACTGGTTCCATGAGTTCAAGGACATATTCAAGTGGTCTAAACTCCACCAGATACCAAGATTGGAATCCCCAGCCACTTGAAAAATAGTCATTAAAAACCTCAGTCTAATTGCACTAAAATGCAGTGGCTGTTATGCCTGTGTGGATAAGAACTTTCATAAAGTATTCAGTGTTGGTGAATTCAGCTTGGAGTTTATTTGCTTCCATGGTACATTTTGTGATGAACCTGGGAAATAATTGAATTTAAATCTAAGAAAAACATGCAAACACCAATGGGTGCCTGACAAGTTCGAGTACTGAGATCAAAGCATTTCTGTCATTGTTTAGAAACAAACTGGGAAGTTTTGTGTCTCTAGAAAAGCACTTAATCAGAAGGATTTGTGAACAAATTGTATCAGGAGGTACAAATGCAGCAAGATTTCAAGTTGACTTTCTTAAGTCAAGAGTTTGTGTTTGTGAATTGCCATGGCTGAGACTCCCCAGAGACCGAGACCCACCCACGCCATGAGACCAAGTGTGAGAGAACTGTGATTAGTCTGTTGTAGTTTTGTCTCATTAAGTTGATATCCTCTGGTTAAATCCATCAGTGCTTTCATGTAATTAATACATTTTGGGAGCCTGCTTGCAGTCTTTGATTGATGATTGTGTTCCCCTGTACAGATAAAGGTGGAACCAGTTGTTCCAGCTCCATCACCGGTTATTCCTCGGCTGACTTTAAGAGTGGGCGCAGGCCAAGACAAGATGTAAGTACCAATAAATCCATCTGTGAGGTGTGTGCTCACCACACTCCATCCTCTGACACTTTTGGGAGCTCTTCTTTTCAGTGGGAAAAACTTAAAAATTAGTGGCAAATTACATTTATATGGCAAAGTGGATTCCCCAAGTGAGACCCACCACCTTCCATCCATCCTACTGTGTGTCCCATTCCATGTCTTTCTAGGGCATGGATTACAGGACTCCATCCAGGCTGGAGTGATGCCTGCAGTGACATTTAGTGAGGTTTCTGTAATGGATGCTTATTCTGAGTGTAACCTACAGCTAAGTTTCACAACACTCCCCAGCTAACAGTTGTTTTATGCTTTAAAACATAACAGTTGGAATCCCTTTATACACATCTGTTTTATTATAACTGTTGATGATTATTCATGAGCGTACCTAACGCATTTCAAGTGCTGCTTCATTAGCTCCCTAATTATTGGGTGCTGTTGTACAAATAATAGTTACTTTGTACTGGATGAGCATAAATAGGGTGATCCCTATCCTGAGATCATCCAGCATAAACAAGAGGCTGGAGAGGCTGGGGAAACCATGTGTCACCAGGCTTCTTAGGCTGGTCCTGTGTTGTATGTGAAGGGTTTCTTTGAATCAGGTTTTTCGTGTTGATTTCATGGCACAAAGCACACTTTCATGTCCAATGGTAAACATGGGCACCTCACAGATCTCTCATTTCCATTCCTCACATTAAATACTGCTAATGCAGTTGTTTCTCTTGTAGAGCCATTGTGAACTAAACCCCCTAATCACTAATTTTTCTGCTCTAGAAGTTAAATGGGATTTTTGTGATTATTTTCTTTTTCTCCGCTGTCCTACTTCTCCCCAGGTACCAATGGCTTTTACTGATTTGAAGCTGCTAAGGGACTTCAGTCATTCCTTGGTTTCTAGGGGACACCCACACCCCAATTATTAACCATTTTTGCTTTCTTCCTTTCACAGTATTTGAGTGTGATCTAAAATTTCTGTGCCTCAAGTTGCTGTACAAAGTTCCAGCTTTCTCAGAATGCTTGTCTGTCCTGCTAAGCATGATTTGAATGTACATGGCTGGACACAAATCCATCTTCTTCCTTGAGGAGCCGTGGATACTTTTAAATTCTGCTTTTTCAAGGACTGTAGAGTGTTTATATGGGGGAAATTAACTCATATTTTCAAGGCAGAACTTCTGAATTAAAGTTCTGAGGCCATATTTTAGCACCAGTCATCTTCCAACCTTATCTCACTGCAGTGTTTCTCATATCCACACACATTTTGAGAGGGGATTTCAGACTCTATCTGTTTGCTACAAATAATGTAGGTGCATAATTTTCATCCCTGCCCGCCCTTAGTGGGTGTGAGATACTGACATCTTGGGCTTTTGGGAAACTCACTTTTATTCCAGATTCATTTTTGCATCTTTAGTGGCACTTTGGCCCCCATCTGAGGACCTCATAAGAGGTAGAAAGAAAAGCTTTTTGATGTGTTATAGGAAGGGAAAGTTAAACTTATGTTTCATCTGTGTTGGTTATGAGGTTCTAAATCTGGCAATTATCGTAAAAAAATGTTGTGTTTCACTTAGTCTGTCTCTGGAGTTTACTGGCATGGGGTTGTTTGAGGATACCATGAATCTCCATGGAAAGGTGCAAGGAAAATTTTTAGGGATTCCTAGAATTTGATACGAGTAGAAACCAGATGGAGAAATTGGTTATTTCAATTTCTCTGTTAGAGAGAAGAGAGTTTTGGAGGCTTTTGGGAGTACTCAAGTGCCTGTTCAGTTGGAAGTGAATTTGTTTGGGAGAACTTCATGTAGAACATCTTTAATAGAAGCACTTACAGATCTTCATGAGGCCACAGGGCTTTCAGGTGTCTGAAGCAAAAGTGTCAGATTGATGGTGCATGGAATGGAGGTTCACATCACACCATAAACTCAGCACAAGTTTCCTGAGTAAGACAGCAGTGGTGAGCAAAATGCCCACTGCAGAGCAGTGAGCAGCTGGGGCTCTTCAGCCTGGAGAAGTGAAGGATGTGGACAGACCTCAGAGCCCCTTCTAGTGCCTAAGGGGCTCCAAAAAAGCTGCAGAGGGACTTTCTACAAAGACATGGAGTAGGATATGGGAATGGCTTCAAACTGACAGAGGGCAGGGTTGGATGGGATATGAGGAATTTCCTGTGAGGATGGGGAGGCCCTGGCACAGTTGCTCAGAGAAGCTGTGGCTGCCCCATCCTTGGAATTGTCCCAGGCCAGGTTGGATGGGGCTTGGAGCAACCTGGGATAGTGGAAGGTGTCCCTGCCCATAGCAGGAACTGGATGATCTTTAAGGTCCCTTACAACCCAAATTATTCAATGATTTTATAATTTTATTTCTTGACTCCTCTGCTTGGACCAGTGTACAAAGCAGTGATGGCAGCAGCAGGAAAGTCTTTTCTCTTGTGTTTGTGAATAAAAGTACATATTTCTCCCAGATTCAAAGTAATACCTGCAGTCAGGCTTGTCTGGAGTATAAATGTTCTTACAACATGCATCAGCTCAAAAGGACTGGCCATTAACAACATTGGGTTAATAGACATGAAAATGTATTATTGCTGAAGGATGGACCAACCAATATTGGAAAAACTGTCCTATTTAAGAGTTTTTTTGCAAGTGCTTTAACTGCCCAGTAAAACAAGAAGAAAGTAGATTATTATCAAAGCATTTCCATCTTAGTTGTAAACAATTACAGCAATACTTGCATGGATGCCACATTAGAAGAAATTTACTGGATTCCATTCTAATGCAATTAGAGCTAATTTTGTTCTTTAAATGAATAAAAGGTCAGCTAGTAAATCTAGTTTATCTCGAGTCCAGGCTTCAATAAATTGTTTTATTTAATTTGTTGTAAAAGATCTTATCCTTAATGGGCCTTGCTCTTATTGGTTTGCTTGGGTTCTAAAATATTTATGACCACCTTTTTAGATATGATTTGAATGATATGTTGGAAGGGTTTTTCACTTTTTTTCTTTTCCATTCCAGTGTTATCAAGGTAGATTGCTAACTGAGTTAGTATAGGAAGGAACTAGAGATGCTATCTTTTTTCAAAACAAAACAAGCAAAACAAAAACACAGACTTTTAAATTTTAAATGAACTGCAAATGATGAGTAGAGTTTAATACTTTTATTCAATTATGTCATGGCTTCTCTTTGTCTTGTTATTTTTCCTAAGCCACTATCATTTTTCATGCACAAGGTTTTTTTAAATCATATCTATTGATAAGGTGTTGACATTCCAGCTACTACTACAACTGACATAAACTTCAGCAAAAGTACATGCTGTAATGTTTGATACTTCTGATAAATTTATCCTACCTTTAAATACAGCTTTAAAGAAAAACCACATGGCTGCTGACACTAATGCCAGACCACAAAGCACAGCACTACTTACTGGGTGCTGTTTCAGTATTTCTGTGCCTTGGAAGCAGGATATATGTTCTTTTGTGAAGTCAGGTCTCCAGATTTACCTTAAAATTTCAGACTTTTGCTCCAGACTCATATCATAACTCTGCCATCAGCAGGGAACCTGGAAAGCAGACAGGAAGAAGGGGAAAGACAGGCATTTTAACAATGTTTAACTGGTAAACCTGACCTGCTGCTCTAATGAAATTGCCCCTTGTCTTCTATATTTTTTAAGTGAGTAGATACGTGACTTTCTCCAAAAACAAATCACACACATGCTCAGATATGTATTTGCGTGTGCCTATAAAAATGTATATTAAATAACCTGTGTATTCTAGGATAAAATCCTAAAAGGATTAAGGACTAAAAAAAATTTGGTTACCCAAATACTTAATTGGCCCCACTAAAAATCTTTATTACTTGATAGGATATTATCAATCCAAGACCAGCTTATTTTTGTGTGGAGGCTCATTCAGCTGCATGATACCCCCATGGAAAAACCATGAGCAGAACCTGCTGACATCCTGTGTAGAGGATCTCAAAACTGAGGGTCAAGATAGAGAAATTGTCCTGTGATCATAGATGTGACCTCTCTGTGTAATATCAGTGACCCAGAAGAATATTTTTGGGACTAGGAGGACAGAAGAACCTACAACAAGTTTCTTGATTATCCACCTGAGAACTTCTACAATCCTCACAGGAAAGACTTTTTTTTCCCAATACCCAATCTAACCCTGCTCTCTTTCAGTTCCATTTGCTCAAGAATTTGTTATTTCAAGTTCAACACAAAATTGCAGTAAATCAGTTCTTCACTCACACTTTTTGAAATCCCACAGAACTATATAATCTAACCTGCAGCATGCAGAGTGCCACCAAGGGTATGTTCACCAAAAAAGAGATGCCTTAATGAGGGATCTTCTGTCTACAACAAGCCTAATTTACAAAGGACTTGAGCTATAAACTCTCCAGAGATTGATTTTCTTGGGAAAACTGTACACACCCCTACACAATCTTAAAAGGTTGTAGTACCAAGGAAAGAGATGAGAAGAAGAAGGCTTTAACAAATACATCCATATGCTTCTTATTGACCTGGCTGAGGAAAGAAATTAGGCAAGGACTGTGCTGGTGCTCCCCAAAGCTCACTTTGGGGAGTTGCTGCTGTAACATGCACATGGTCTTTTAAAACTGTTCAAGCTCTATGTGAGTTGTGGAAAAAAAGGTGGATATCCAAGACTTTAATGCTAGTTTGAGTTAAACTAGAATCCTGCCCTATGCAGTTTCCAGGAATGCACCTGATTGTTACAGAATCATCTTCAGTGTATATTGAGGAACTGCAGTTTTTAATAGAGTTGTTCTCATACAGATAAATCAGAGGTTGTGAAGAAACTTTTGAACTTTAGGTGTCATTTAGTGGAGCGCTAGTCAGACTTTGATAATTTACATTATTGTCTCCATAGTGTTTGCCCACAAAAGCTGAATAATGGGGTTCATTAAGCTCCCTGTACAGACATATCCAAATTGTTTGCCTCCAGCCTTGGCTCTCAACGTGTGGCTGGGGAGGGAAGGATTGGCTTTTTATTGAGTTGTCAAGCCTTAGGTTTGCATTACCAGCCAAGTAGCTCATGACCCATTCCATTTATTGCGCTGTTGTGGTGGGGAAACAGGTAAAGGAATCCTGCTGGAAGCCCCTCCTTCTGCACGTTTCCATGAATAAGGGCAGTGTTTGGAGCAGTTAAGGCACCGTGACCAAACCCTTGGACAGACTGAGTGGCAGCAGCATGGGGCTATTGTGGGACACAGCTGTGGGTGGTGTTGGTTACTCTATGTTGCTTATTCAAGGGAAAGCTCCGGAGGAGAATTCATTGAGGAATTAAAGAGGAGGAGAAAAAAAAAAAAAAGGTCATACTTCAGGGAGAAAAATGGAGAAGGGCTAACCACTGTTTGGGAAAATTAAACAATGGAGAGCAAGCAGTAAAAGTCTGTGTTTATTGCTGTGCTAATGGGCATCCCAATTATTTTAGCAGGGAAAAGCCATGTTAACTGTGCGTTGACAGAATTGCTGCTCTGGGTGTCGATCCAACTTCTGCTGTAACAGAGCATGTAATGGTGAAATCATTTTTGATATGATCAATAGACCACCTAAGTGAGGAGGCAGAGTAATGAAAAATGATCTTGCTCCTCTCCAAGGTGTGCTGAAGGAATTCCAGTGATCTTTACAGCTTTCATCAATCTTTGTGAGTGTATTTACTGACATACCCACATTTCTCTTTCTGTTGTCTTTTAAATTATAAGAGCTGGAGGACTGAGTTTTGGTGCCTTTTTAAATGCTGAATGTATTTTAATGAAGATACTGTCTCAGCCATGATTCATATCCCTTTCCCAATTGTTCTATTTTAGTGTAACATATTGGCCCAAATCCTGCTGTAAAATCCCCATGTGTGGTCCTGTATCCATCCAAAAGGCTCTTTCACTTTGGTGGAGATTCCCCAGCCTCTCCCTTGCTGCAGGATTGCAGCTTTTACATAAAATAAAAAAAAAATTAAAAAAAAAAAAAATCCCTTTTGCCAAACCAAGTAAAGGATCATTTTTGTTTATATTTCTCAAGGTGATTTAGCACAGCTTTTTGTTCCTTGAGCATGAACGAAATTTACAATTTCAGATGTAGTCCTTAGGTTTTTTTCTTCCTTTTATTTATTTTACTTACTGAAGCTACCCCAACTAATTATTTATCCTGTTTATGGCAGGTAGTAGTCTGTGGCAAATTATTTTCATTTTGCTGCTGGCCACATTGGGTGATGAGTCCAAAAGTGAATCCATAAAAAGGCTTGACTCATTAGCATTAGAAAACAAAACAACTTACTGTGAGATTCTTTGATTTTGCTGCTTATTGCTCAAGAGTAAAAAAAAAAAAAGAAAAAAAAAAAAAAAAGAATACTATATACCACAAATAAAAAAAAACCAAACTTCAGGCAGGTTTAAACACATAAGAGAATTGGTTGTGTAAATGACCATAAGCAGCTGCCCTTATGAAGCACAACAGAAACTGATCAAATATGTGTGAAAGATTAGAAAGGTAGATGGGTATTTGGGGTATTTGTTTCAAAAATGAACTTTCCATAGAGAATGACTGCAAGAGAAAGGTACTGATTTGTTCTTGTCTTTGACAGAGGTGCTTCTTTTTATTCACTCTTTTATTAAGGTTTTTGAACAAAAGTAAGGAAACTCCACAGACCCAAGGATTTGTAGAATGGTTCCTGGGAGCTGAATGAGGACAAGAAGACCACAAAGAAATAGCCACAAAAAAACAGACGGTCCTACCTGAATTTAGTGAAGTTGTCCTTTTAGCAATTGATCTTTAGCTGTACAGAGTCTCCAAGTCCAGGACCGTCTGTCTTGTTTCTGTCAAAAACAAGCTTGGTAACAAGCTGAAAATTACAGCTTTAAAGATTTTTCTAAACCCATACTGATACAACTTTCTGGTACTTAATACAATTCATGTTCTATACCAGTTCCCACCAAAAAGGGGGGGATATATAGGACTGGTTTATGAACAAGCTCATGCATCCCATAACATTTCCCAAAACAAATGACAATAAAAGGCAGTTTGCTGGGAACATAGAAGAGAAAGTTTGCAAAGAGCCCATTGACATAAACATGTTTTACCAGGTTCTGGTTTTGCTCTTGAGAACTCAGCAGAAAGGGTTGGTGCCAGGTGGTTTTAACATTGAAGATGTTTGTTATTGATGATAAGAGCAGAAAGAAGATGAAAGATACCAAGACGCCACGCTACCAGCTCAGTTTTGTTTTGTCAGACTGGCAGTGAACCATCCAGAGCTGTAAGTCAGAATGGTGAGAAAATGGGAGGGAGATTTAGGAGTCATCGACAGAAAGGTGCTTGTGGTTGTTGGGAGAAATACTCGGGGTGTAACAGATACAGAGGGTGAAGGCTGAGGGCAGAACTCTGTTTCACTTAAAGTAATGGGAAAATAAACAGCAGAAAACCTGTAATTCAATTTCAACAGTGCATGTGTCCATACAGCAAAGGAGTTAGCTCGAAATGTCAGCTGGACTCAATGTCCAGATCTTTGTGGGGCTTTGCCATAATGTTAAAATAGTAGAATCATAGAATAATTTAGGTTGTAAAAGACATCTTAGATCATCAAGTCCAACCATTAACCCAGCACTGCAAAGTCCATCACTAACTGTGTGCACAAGTGACACATCTAGCTGTCTTTTAAATCCCTCCGGGGATGGGTGACTCCACCACTGCATGGGCAGCCTGTTCCAGTGCTTCACAACCCTTTTCATCAAATCATTTTCCCTAATATCCAATCTGAACCTCCTTGGGCTCAGCTAGAGGCCGTTTCCTCTTGTCCTCTCACTTGTTACTTGGCAGAAAAGACCTACCCTCACCTGGCTGCACCTCCTGTTGGGGAGTTCTAGAAAAGTCAGAAGGTCCCCCCTGAGCCTCCTTTTCTCCAGGCTGAGCTCTCTCAGCTGCTCCTGGTGCTCCAGACCCTTCCCCAGCTCTATGGAAATGGAGAATGAGCTGTTGAGCTCCATGTGCACCATTGAAGGTCAACATGCTTTACCTGGGAGAGGCAGGCACCCAAAAAAGTGGATATTATCTTGGAATAAGTGCTCAGAGTTCATTTTCCTTGTAAGAGAAGGATACCACATGGTAGGTGATGTTAAAGTGCTGAAGTCTTTTCATTTGCAAAATTGCTTGGGGCTCCTTTGCAGGTTTGGTGTATTCTGGCTCCCTACAAACTCACAAGTTGGTCACAGAGTTTGCTTGTGGAGCTTCTGTTTGCCAATATAACTTGTTTGCACAGAATGAAATATTCAACAGGGCATGAAACAACAAATAAATTTCCCTTTCTAATAGTAATGTGGGAATTAGCCTACATTACAAACCTTAAATCACACTGATTCTCCTCCAGGGCTGGAATAAAATTTTCAGAATCACCTCTTATCTTTGAAGAAACTAAACCGTATGGAAATTTCCTGATTTTGACACTCTTACCCATAGGTGTTAGAGTGTTTGGGTTTTTCTCTGGCGCAATAATCTCAGTTCCAGGTGTGAGATTTTTTCAGTAACAAAATAGTTACGTCACTTTCTAGCATCAAGGAATTTATATCAATTAGGGAATATCAAAGCTAATAGATAATATGATGATTGATAATCCAAGTGAATTGCACCAGTTTCAGTTATGTCAGTGCAGTTGAGAGTGTCATTTTCCTACATACAGGGACCCATTTAGCTCCTTCTCCTTGTTTAAAAATGGGTCACGGGTTCGGAAAAAAATCAGGATTTTTCAAATGTTACATTTTTCCTCTGGGCAGAGAAACAGCTTCTTGAGAGCTCTGCCTCTGAGAAACAAAGATTACTGTGATTTTTTTTACTAGACCTTTCGAAGTACTGTTACAGCTTTTTTTTTTTGGAGCTCATTCCCCATAGCAATCATTCCGCCCCGTGGCCCATATCCTGTTTTTGAAAAGCCATTTCCTTCTGGTGCACGTCTTTCCCCTGTGTTTAGGTTGAAGCAGTCAATGGGGCTTTCAGCCGTAAGGATCAGAATGAAATCAAATAAATTACTTCCAAAGATAGGAAACCATTTCACACCTTGGAGCTTCATTTTGCTCCAGATGTAGCACGTTCCAGCTCCTGCCACTTAGAGCCGATTAGAAACCAACTGACCTGTTGCGACACTTCAAATCTTGGTAGAATTTGCACTTTGCCTGCAAGCTGACACTTGGTGTTCATCCTGTTTGGGTTTGCAACTGTAACTGTGAACAGAGTGATTGCCCTGGAGTGATGATTAAAAAAGGGTTTTCATTCACTCTACCCTCCTGAGAAACAGAAAAACTTCACTGAAGTTTTCTTTTCTTCCTTCCCCTTGCAGCAGTGTTGGACACAGTTTTAAACCAGTAGATAAGCATTGATTCTTTACTATAAGGGTGGTGAGACACTGGCACAGGTTGCCCAGGGAGGTGGTGGACTCCCTGTTCCTGGAAGTGTTCAAGATGAGATTGGATGGGGCTCTGAAAAACCTCGTCTAGAGGAAGGTGTCCCTGCTCATGGCAGATGGGTTGGGACTGGAAGATCTTTGATTCCATGAGATCTGACTCCTCAGCTGAGACTCAGATATTTCATACTGTTGTCTTGGCCCAACACAGCCTTGATGTAGTTGAGCAGAAATGGCAGTGGAAGATCTTATTAAGTTCTTATATTAGGTTGTTTGCACTGGAACAGATTGGGAGGAAGAAAAATAACTTAAAAATGCCTCTGTCAGGAAGCTTTATGCTCTGCTCTTTCAGCAAAAGGGTTGTAAAAAGCCATGGAAAAATCATTGGTAATCATGGTATTTGAGGATTTCTCTGTCCTTCTGTCCTTCCACTTTAAATTTCACATCCCTTAGGTTTCTTCCCTTTTTATTACTTTTAGATATGTTTTCTTGGTTACTACCAGGCACTCTGTGACGAATCAATACCTGTGCTCAATGATAAATACACTGAGGCTCTGTGAGCAGGACAGCTCCTGCTGGCATTTAAAAAGAAATCTAAAGTGAATTTAGGTTGGGCACAATCAAATACACTGTGTTTACATTAATTCTGGGTTTTTTTCAAAGGGAGTGGTAACCTGTAGTCATGATTTATGGAGGCTCATATTACCACATCTATTCCAAAGGTTTTCTCACACCCCTTTATTCTGGAGGAACTGTTTTGATTCAAAAACAACTTTTAATTGATCTTTTATCTTTCAGTGTAGAATCTGTTTGTGGTATATTGCCAGGC
This sequence comes from Sterrhoptilus dennistouni, assembly GCA_013397095.1. Taxonomy (NCBI): domain Eukaryota; kingdom Metazoa; phylum Chordata; class Aves; order Passeriformes; family Zosteropidae; genus Sterrhoptilus; species Sterrhoptilus dennistouni. Next base: position 1,954,517 of record VWZU01008059.1, on the reverse strand, counting down.
AAGTAGCCTGCAAAGAAATGCAGTTCTTGTCTCAGAACTCTCTTTGTATCAATGGGGTTGATGTTCATTTGTGTTTGATTTCTGCAAAAAATACTCATTCAGCCTCAGTTTTAAAATTCTTGAATTGGTGTGGAGAAGGAGGTGAAAGTTTGTCCTTGCAGACTAAGTGATGATTTTGGACACATGAAAACACATTTGGGAAAGAAGATGACAATACCTTTCCTTGGGACATCTTGGTCATGTCCCAAGGAAGAGTTTAAATCCCAGCAGGACTCAGGTACCAGGTGGATCAAGGCTCTGCTGCAGTGAGAGCCACCTATTCGCAATGTGCTCTGTGCCTCAATTTTCCTGTCTATAAAACAGAGCATATAAATCTTGCCATCATTTACATAGTGTTTTGATATCAGGTTTCTCTCCAAGTCTGAAGTAACAGTAATTATTAGTCGTGGGACTGCTATTTCCCTTTGATTTCTCCCCACCTCCATATTGCCATGTGTGCAGCCCCTTCTTCAGGATAGGCTAAACCACCCTCGCTGAGATTACTCCATCACCTCTAATGGTGGAGCACAAAACCATTCATTTCTCCACTCTGGAGTCTAAAGTCTCTGAACTTCATTAGCCCAAGGGAGTGGTAGGCCCAAGCGTGCTCCGAAATGCCGATCTCCTGTGTTGATAACTGAGTTCTGAAATCAAGATAAACAAGCTGCCCTATATACTGAACATGTCCTAATTGCACACTCCAGGCACGGCAGCCAATCGATGAGCGCGTGTCGCTCGCTAATGAATATTTGTCGTTTTGGAGGATTTCACATGTGGTGTTCCCTGCAGCTCCTGCAGTCATTAGCAGAGTGGCTTCGAAGACCCTGTGCAGGAGGAGAACCTGGCTTTAGGCCAAGCAACTCTGTAATTTAATTTCATGTGTTAGCTGGGCATGGTCACTCTTATTCAAATTGTATTAGCTAATACTTCTTTCAAACTGTTTACACTGTGTGCAAAGTTGTGTTTAAAGCCCTGTTAGCTAATACATTTCCTAGTCTAGACTTGGGAAGGGTTGACTCCCTGAAGAACTCCTAGCAGGACTTTGTTTACTTGCAGGAGGTAGGAGAGGGAGGCGGGGAAAGAAGGGACAATGATGTTTGAAACCATCCAAATGACTTCTGCTGTGCCAGTGTTTTGCTGTCTGTCCCTATCCTCACTTTTTTTATAGCAAAGAATTTGTTTATTGAGAGGCAGCTCTCCAGTCATGAGGATGACTTTGCAAACCATGGGAGTATTGACACCAGCCAAGGTCTTAGGCATTCATTGTTGGGAGCCGGGGCTGTCTGTGGAGTGGGGAAGACACAGAAGAAGCATCTTGGGGATGTTTGGAGTTGGGGATGGCCAGTCTGGCAGGAGCCCCACACTGAGACTTTCACTGAACTAGAAATACATTGTGACCCATAAAGAAAACTTCCTTGGTGGGAGATAACAGTGGGTTTTTGGATGTTCCTCTCTAGCAGAAGAAGGAGGCTGGTTTTGATGCGTGGGTCGCTCCCACGATGGCCTGATAGTAGGACTTCCTTCCTTCTGCAAGTCACAGGCAACATAAATTAAGACTCCTGCACTTTGACTCGCAGGCTAGCACCTTACTGACGCATATACAGAGCCTGAGCCCCACATTAGGTACCTGAAGCAATCACTGGGACATGTGTAATGTGAATGTCTTCAGTGTTGCTGATGGAAGAACCATCTATCACCCTTTAGATTCCACTCTTTCATTTTCTCCTGTTTGCTCCTAGAAGGTGTGATGCTGTAGCTGGGAGTTAGGGAGGACTTCCAAACTCATTGCTCTTGTCACCTAAGTATGTTTTTACTATAACTTGCCGTAGTTCTGATTTTGTAATGCAAGTGGCATATCTTGTGAGAAGAAACACCATTATCTCAGCCAGGCATTACATAGTGTATAATTCCAAGCCTTTCTCAAATGATGGCTTGGAATTTTATTGACTTGAAATTCAGACAATGTTTCCAATTGTAGTGATGCTGCCTTTGGAGTATCAGAGTTGCAATAAACTCTAAAGTTGAACTTAGAATTCCCATTGACATTGGAGCTGGACATTCCTGGTTCTCAGGAGTCATTGCAATTTGATTTTTGTCATGGTTTCTCTACTGACGTCTCCATTTTTTACTTTCTTAAGCGATCCTTGTCTCTGGAATGTCTAACCTTTCTTTAAGTCACTCCTTTTGTACAGTCCCATCACAAATGAACTGCACTCCCACAGTTACCATTTAAATATAAATAAATTAGTTAAATGGTTTACCAAAATGTGGTAAAACAGATAGACCTGTCCTGTGTTTTGTTTGAGGTTTTGGTTGTTTTTTTGGGTTTTTAAAACATCCTTTTCCTTCCCTTTATGTTTCTAACCTAGAGCCTTGTAGTGAGGGCTTTTTCTGGCTTGTCTGTGAAATTGCATGCACATCAATAACAGTGTGTGTCAACAGTCATTAATAAAGGTTGGGTCCTCTATGTATCCCCCTTCCTGGGCAAGATTGTTCTATACAGTGTATTTACTAGAGCTACATCCTGTCTACTTCAGCTACTCGAGTAAGTAGCAATATTTTAACTGCTGAGTGTATAGTGTGCGTCATTTATTTGTCCTGACTAGATCCACTGCTGATTTCATAAACATTTGGGGAAAGAAATACCAAACCAGCAAATATTTGCAGAACCCCCTAATGTAGGATCTTAACAGGACGATATCGTCTCTCAGTTTGAAGATTAAAATCAGTGCTGTTCACAGCTGATTAACTTTCCTTTCTAATATTTCCCACAAATTGAGCTAATGCAATAAAACTTAACGAAACAAGGTTTAGTAAAGCCACAGAGAATATTTATACGACAGTGAGGTACAGACTGGCTCAAGGCTGTCCTGGCATTCAGTTTTTAATGGCTCTGTGCTTTATCCTGTAGATGGATGAGTGCAGCAATGACAGCAGTCCTTGTGTGGTGTTGAAGCAGCCTCTTTGGTGACTCCAGGAATTAGCTGTTCTATATTTTCTTTCTGTTTAATAGGTGATCAGTTGTCACTTTCTCTCCCATCAGCTCTAACAATTCTCCATGTTGGTCCTACAGAGTCATCAGCAAAGTGGTGTCAGCTCCAGAGGCCAAACCTTCCACGCCCGCAGCGCGGCCCAAAACGCCTCCGCCTGTGCCCTCACCGGTGCCAGCTCCCGTTCACGTCACCCCTCCTCCAGCTCCAGCTCCTCCTCCTCCACAGGCCACCATCTCACCAGTCTTGATCCCACCACCCTCCCCAGCTGTGTCAGCAGCTGGAGGCTCCAAAGCTCCTGTTCGGAGCGTGGTGACCGAGACCGTCAGTACTTACGTGGTAGGTAACATGTGCCGTGCTCTGTCCTGGTGCCAGGGGCATTCCTCTCTGGAATTGGTGAACTCCTGGTTGGCTCATCATCTCAAGCTGATGGTTCCTGGATTCCTGATGTTTATCCAGCTGTTTATCCAGTTCTCGTTTCCACACACATGTTTTGAGGGGTTAATAACTTCATTAAAACACTACAACTTGGACTGAATTTTTCATTGGTTCCCAGTTCCAAATTTAAGTTCCTTCTAACAAGTCCAACTACATCACGTTTAATATTTTTTGCTAACTGAGCTAGAGCACTTATTTTTTGAGGTGGAGGTTTTTTATAGGTGCTTTCAAGAGTGCTGAATTGAAACCTCAAATGTCAGACTCGCCATAGATTTTGCTGTCAGTCAGGTAAAGTACAAAACCCTCATACAACATCAAGAACTTGACTTAGCCCTCATTTGAAATGTGTAGAGTCCACTAATCTCTTTCCTGGTTTCCTCGACATACAGAAATTGCAGATGTTTGTGCATCTCAGAAGTCTGTAGATTGTTCATTAGTCTACAGTTCATTTTTGTGTTTTGACACCTGCTCTGAACTTGGCCTCAGCATTCTTCATTCTTTTGGAAAAGTCTCTTGTGTAACATGGTGTAGGAACTTCATTCCCTAAAAGAATGTGGATAGAGGTCTGGGTAGGACAAGGCTTGCTGTGCTGCTGAGAATTTCTGCTTTAGATGCTGTGTGAAATGAAGTCCTGAGCATTCCTGATCCTTGAAAAGCAGCACAAGGGTAGCAGTGTTGTTATCCTCCCTGTCCTGGCTAAATTCCAGCTTGATTGGTGACACCTTGCTTAGCTGCAGTTTAAAAATCTCACCATTTAAAACACCTAAAGCTTATTTTTATTACAATTTCCCATGCTTGAATTGCAACATATGCATGTTTTGTTGGGTTTTTTAATAATTTTTTTGATTCTTGTTTCAGTATTGATTTCTAATATAAATCTACCCTGCATTTCTAATGGAAAGGTGCTTCCCTGCTGGAGTTAAACTGCTGTATCATGTTACTGGTCTCTATTTAAACAGCTGCTACATTTCACTGCTGAGTTAGTTACAGCATTGGTAACATCACACAGGCTCTGCATATCCTTAGGGTGCAGGACACAGCTTCAGCTTTGGTATCACAGGTGTAAACCCACAGTCACTCTTATTATTACAGTCACTAGTATTATTGTCATTGCTGTTATTACATTAGTGCCCAAAGGTTTCAAAATTTACTTTAAGAGTAACATTTCCTGAATGCTCTACTACATCCCATTTTCTTCTGTAATTATGAAAAGAAATAATTCAGAGATTTTGTTAGTTTTAAAAAGAAAAACCTAGCACTTTGTCTAGATACTTCCAATGGTAACACTCTTAGCACCTTAATGGAGAATTCAGAGGACGTGGAGGCTCCAGGTTATTTTTTGCTTTTCACAGAACCATAGATTATCACAGAATGGTTTGGGTTGGAAGGAACCTTAAAGACCATCTTGATCCAACCCCCCCTGCCACAGGCAGGGACATCTTCCACTGGACCAGGTTATTTAGAGCCTCATCCAACCTGACCTTGAACAGTTCCAGGGATAGAAGTCCACCACCTCTCTGGACAACCAGTACAGTGCCTCACCACCCTTACTGTAAATATTTTTTTCTTATTACACAACCTAAACCTATTTCCCTTCAACTTAGGACCATTCCCTCTTGTCCTGTCACTCCAGGCCCTTGTGAAAAGTGTTGTGTTACAACATTATAGTTGAAACCAAGGCTTTACTGCACTAGGATCCAACTGTGTGCACGTGCAGAGAGACACCTGATGTAACAGATTTATAAGTGAAAATGCTCAGAGAGAGGTTGGGAAAGAAGAAAATGATTAATAACTATTAGCCTCTTGTACGAAGGAAATCCAGGAGACAGAGTGATTTTCTTTAGATCACGTGGGAAAGCTGTTCTAGAGATAAGAGTGGAGCCAGTGTGACAGAGGTGCACAACTCCCTTCTGCAGAGGAGGAGAGGAGGGTGATTTTATAGCTCAAAAAAGGAAGGATACACATCTCCCTGTTGGATAGCATCTCAGTCCGTGTGCTCTGCTCATTAGCTCTCAGTGGTTTGCACTAACACAGCAGTCAGCAATCCCACTCTGTCCCTCCTTGCATGACCCTTGGCTCATTAAGGAATGAGAAGTTATGCAATATTTTTAATATCCTTATTTAGCAGCCCAAGTTCTTGTTTAACAAACAGGCAGAGGTTTCTGTGATTATAGACCACCCTGCCCCTCTCCAGCTCCTGAGAGCCTGAGGCAGGCATTCTACAGGGGAAAAAAAATGCCTGAAAACCTTAGTTTGGAGAAGTTAGGGGGTCTGTATTCTGGTGGGGCAACACCTGGCAGTGCTGCCTACAGCTGGCAGGGTTAGTGCCCAAAACAGGCAGCACCAGAAATGGGGGATGATGGGGGTGCAGCCAGGTGTTCAGGCAGGTTTTGTAGCCCTCAGCCCAACATCCCACAGCATCCCTTCTCTGGAGCACCGTGGCACAGCGTTCCCTCACTCCCCAGCAAGGCTGTCCCACCAAAATGCCTTTGGATCTCTTCACTCTGAGCCCAGACACTTCACCTGGGGAGCAGATGTTCTCCAGCAAGTTAAAATTACTTCCCAGATGTGAGATTAGATGGTAGATAGGAATGATTATTGCAATCAATCATCCTGGAAATTGAGTTAATTTTATGATGGTACCTACTCCATATCTCTGTTGTGAAAGGGATTCTTCCCTAGTTAGTATTCCTCGGACTTGTATTTTTGAGCTTTAAACCACAAGAACATTCAGGGCTTTAAGAGGAATCAGAGAAGAGTGATGTGTTGGTTGCAGCTCTGGTACATTCCTATTGATTTTTCGGGAAGTGGTGTAAGATGTACAGACCACCGTGTAGTGGCTTTTTTATTTTATTTTTTTTTTACTAAGAACATTTGGGGCTTTTCATCTGCTACTTTTTAATATCATGTTTGTAAGCTGTACAGATAGCAAAAAGTTATTGCCTGAGATATGTGTAAATGCACAAAAGTTAAGAACAAAACAGTTTCTGTTTTTGAGATTCAGTGATAATGTGCAAATCTTCATAAAGGAGTGATGGAGTCAGGGTAATGCCCCAGACATTTTGTACTTTGTATTGTTAATTGCACTCCTTTAGGTGAATGCTGTGACATTTTGCGTGTATGTTTTTAGCAAAGAGCTGTTCAAAAGCCACTGGAAATCTAAAAACACAAACAATGGGTTCAAGCAGGATATAAACATTAAAAAAATGCATATGATGAACCCGGTGAGCAGCTGCCCAGTACTGTAAATGATCTGCCTTTCTTGTTTCATTTACCCTTTAGTAAATTGTACTGCGACATAAATGTCATAAGGGGAATGGAAAGTTACTCAGTAACAACTTTTTTTATATCCTGATCTTATCAGCTCGTTGGAGTTGAAGACTTTGGCTAATAAGTAATGCAGCAATATATACACACGGCGCTGTATATTTTACATGCACATAAGAACTGTTATCTTATGCAGGAGGCTGCCGTGGCTCCTGCTTGCCATTAACAGGGTCGAATTTTAAAAGTATAGACAGAGAGGCAATTGTGTCCTTAAGCCCTGGCTCTCTGTGTGAATGCCTGTGCTTAGGTTGGGGGGGGTGTAACTGGCTTTACTGGTTTACAGGACAATGCAGGGAAATACATGATTTTGTCATCATGAGCAGAGTAGGGAAATCAATTAAGACGTAACACTGAGCTCTCATGATCAGAGAATTCACACATAACGACAGGGGCTGCTGAATGGCTTAGCCAGATAAGCAAGAAACCTTTTTTTGGTTGGTTTTTTTGTTGTTGTTGTTGTTGTTGTTGTTGTTGTTTTAATGTCAATTTTCCTGCCTGCTTAGCCCTGAAAACCAGCTAACTTTGCTTTTCTTTGCACCAGATCCGAGACGAGTGGGGTAACCAGATCTGGATCTGTCCTGGCTGTAACAAGCCAGATGATGGCAGTCCAATGATAGGTTGTGATGACTGCGATGATTGGTATCACTGGTAAGTTCCTCTCATCCATCCTGCTCTTCCAGTGCCTGGCAGATTGGGGCTATATTATTAAAAAAACTTTTTTTTTTCCCCTAATAGTTCATGACGTTGGGAATATTTAAATAGCTTTACCGTGTCCAATTTAATAATCTGGAAGATATTTTTATCTCTGTTGCTCTGAAATTTGAAAAGGCAGATTTTAAGCTGTGAAGGAGAGTTACTTTTTAATTAATGGGCATTGGTGATAACGGTTGTTTTTGAAACTGCTGGGAAATATTGCTGATTCGGGTAATTTTGTGAGAACTACAGGATTATGAGCACAGTGTATACAGATAGACAGTTCAAATTATGAAGCATTGTATGAACAGTAATATAAATGTCAGCTCTTATAAAAAGGTTAGGGGAAATTAATCACTTTTTTAGGCAATATTTTTTTAAAAGCTACATAAAATCATAAGAGTTTTTGCAGATGTGTTAAAGAAGCATTTGAAATTATTTTAAATCTAGTCTATTACACCTGAAAGTGCATTCATATTTTCTACTAAAATAACACTTTTTATCTGAGTATCCTTTTGATATTTCTCTTTTGTTTCAAAGCAAGAGCTCTTAGATTTCGATCATTATATTCATTAAGATAATTGCCATATTAATTCGAAGGCCAGATCCTGTCTCCCACTGGAAAGTTGCATTTTTGGGGAGGTAAGAAACAAAAGCAATGTTACTCCACTGAGATGATGTGATATTTCCCTGTCCTTCACAGGCCTTGCGTTGGGCTGACGGCTGCACCCCCAGAAGAGATGCAGTGGTTCTGCCCCAAGTGTGCCAACAAAAGGAAGGATAAAAAACACAAGAAGAGGAAGCACAGGGCACACTGAAGGCTTGGCAGGGGACTGAAGTCGTGCAGTCACTGCGGCACCTCCTGACCCGACTCGGCTGCGGGAGGGAATCCACCCTGCCCGCGTCCCCCCGCGGCCAACAGGGCTGTGTCTCTGCAGTGAATCAGGGGCCAGGGGATGCCCTTGGCCAGGGGCTGTTGGGTTTCACAGACTGTCCGAGCCCAGGGCATTGGATTTTGGTACATTCTGATGCTGTTTCTTTGCCCTGCCAAAGGGGAATTTGCACAGAGAGCTGTGAAGACTTCGGTGGTTCCCGGGACCGCTCCCGCTCCTGTGGCTCGGCAGCAACAAGGATGAATGTTGTAAATACAGATATCTGTCCTATTCCTTCTCGATTTGTTATTAATCCCTCTTGAACCTTTGCAGTAAGGTGCTGAGAGGAGGAGAAAATGTAAATTGCAGTAAGTTGTAAACTGAGACAACCTTCTGGAATGATTTCTGTAGTCTTGATACAGTTCAGCCTCAACTCTTGCTGAGCCAGATAATCATAATGTGGAAATAAAAAGTGGCTGGTAAATATTTTTGTGATGAGAATATATGAAGCTTTTTTCCTTGATTTTTAGTACTAACATAAAATAAACATGTTCAAGCTTTTGTGATATATCTTCTATTTTTAAAAAAAAAGTTTCTATTGTGTCAATTTTTTTCTTCCGTGTGAATTTCTTTCCGTGGACCTGTAATATATTTTATACTTTGATTTTTGTTTTGGTTGTTTTGGTTTTTTTTTTTAAAGTCTATGTCAACGTACCTTTTCATTGCTTGTACATTTCATCAGTGTGTAAAAACACTTCCCATTAAAAGATTTTCACACGTGTAAATACCTGATATTTATAAAGTAATTTTTTTTTAATTATTTTTTAGGGCTTGAGGATTTTTGTTGTCATTTGCCCGAGAATACAAACCTAGCAGCTACTAAAAGCTCGTGTGACAAACGCCTGTCCTCATGGCTGTGAGGGATTGGTGAGCTCTGCCCCAGCTGTGCCTGCACGAGGAGGTGGCCAGCACCGTAATTAAGCCTCGATTCAGATACTTAAACGTGTGGTAACTTCTTAAGAAGTGAGTAATCCTATTGCCTTCAAGGAGCCTGTTCCCACACTTGGTTATACATGTGCTTAAATGCCTTCTGAATTGGGAGCTTAGGCCAGGGGGGCTCTGCACTTCTGGTGGCAGCTACAGCCTGTTAATCTGTAGCTGGAATGGACTTTTTTTTTCCCCATTTTTCTCTGTTTTTTTTAACTAGTGGTTAGGGAGTTTGCCAAAAGCATCGTATTTAGGTAGAGGAGATGTGTGTTCCTCTGCTTTGTGCATCCCCTTGGAAAGACTAGTAATCTGAAAACCAGTCACATTCCCCATTGAAAATGTGAGGGGAAGGTGCATGGAAACTGAAATTAAAGTCAGTGTTAGGTATTGTAGTGCAATGGGTCTCAGAGTTAAATAAGAATAAATCTTGAAAACAATTTATGCCTTTTTGTTTTCTAATCAATTTTAGATTGCATTGGTTAATTTGGGGATATTTGTATTTTAAACCAATGTGGTGAGAATGTCTGATGTTGGAGAAATATGGCCCTTTTTAGCCTGTTGTGCAGATATTAAGAGTTATTTTTTTAAATGCATCCAAATTGATATTAATGAGAATGAATTAGTCATGTTTTTAAAAGTACCAGTCTAGTTAGGGAAATGAGGCTTTGCTGATAGAACTGTTAAATTGCAAATCAGTGGAGATATGGATGAAATTGGTTTATTAAAAGTGCACTGTTACCTGCTTTGTTCAATGCCATCTCGTTTATATTCCGTCCCTGTTAATTACCAGTCAAGAAAGTTCTTGGGTTTGATTTTTTTATTCTATTTTATTTTGAATTGTTGGATGTTGCAATGCTGATTTTTGGTTTTTTCCACATGTAATGTGCAGACATACAAAATACACCGTCTTTGGTCATTTCTGGTTGCAATAATAAAGAAATTAGCTTTTGGTAAGTTGTTTATGCATTTCCTCCTCCACTCCATGAATCAGAACTTCTCGCATTTAATCAGCTGAATTACTCAGGATGCCATGGGAGGGCTGAACTTGCCCCATTCAGTGGCTGTTCAGCTTTCTCTACATGCTTGGCCTTGCTGCTGCTGTTTCTTAACCTGGCTTTTATGATTTTATAAATGACCCCTGTGGCAATAAAACCAAAGCATCATTTTCAGGAGGCTTGTGTGGCTGAGGGGATTAGTAATGGGAGAAGGGGCCCTTCACCTCCGGGTCATCAGTTTGAAGCCATGCTTGGTGCTGAGCCTGCCTCCCTTTCACTTATGCTGGTGTGGATCAGGAATCAGTGGCATAAATGAATAACCATTCCAGAAATGGTTATCCCTGAGTAGCCATGTGGCTTGGACCTTCTTTACAGACCCTGGCCCCACCCAGCACTGAGCAAGCCCAGCTCCTTCCCCAGACCTGTGTATTTGCTGCTGATAACTTCACAGGTTGGGTTACTTCTCCATAAAACTTTGTGTGTGGAAAGTTTGGGAGCAGTTGGGGCTGCTCCTTAGAGTCACCGTTTGATTTTAGGGTTGGGATTTGTGTTCATCTGAATCCTGTTATGGTTTGTGTTTTGGACACCACCATCCATGAGAAAGGGGCATGGTGAGTGGGCTGCAGGTTGATTTGCTCACTGGATGTCATGGGAGAGCATCCAAGTCTCTGAATGGTTTTCCTGCCTTGAAATGCAGCTTCATCAAGAGGAGCATCAGTTTATGGTGCTGCCTCTGGCTGGTTGGAGCAGCACTGGTGTAGAGTTTAGAAAGCAAAGAATTAAAGAGTTTTCAGTGAGGAGACAATTCACTCTCTGCTGCACTATAAAGAGCAGACAGGTACAATTTTCCCCCTTTGTGGACGCACCGTGTGTTGTGGATTTAAGCAGGACAGTGAAGATGGATCGTAAATACTCAAGAGCGTAAAAACTATTCCATGAGAAAAGCTTGTTGAATCCTGCCGTTACTCTGGGGCCAGATTTTTATCTGGAGTCAGTTGGGAGTCAGTTGGAGCTGTGTCAGTTTACAGCAGCCCAGGAGCTGCCCACTCGCACGGCTGGTGTTGGGGCTGGGGAGCAGCTCCGTTTGGAGAGCTTTTCATCCTTTTTATCCTGGAAATCCTCCTCCAGGGCAGCCTATGCCTGTGGGTTGCTGTGCTGGGTGCTGGCTGTGAAGCAGGTTAGTCATTAGGCAAAATTGCAGCTTGTTAAATGAGTTTTGCACCCAGAAAAAAACTTGAAGTTTGATATAAGCACAAAGCTCAGAAATGGAAAAAAACTCTTTGACTACTGATTTTTATTGGAGGACATAGATATAAAAGCAGGGCATCCATCCTCGAAGTAATGGGAATGCACTTTTCCCAAGGTAATCTTCCTTTGGAGCTGTATGTTGTGCTCAGAGCATCGTTTCTCTGCTTGACAAGGTGTTTCTCTTCCAAAGGTGTCCACAGCTAAGTACAGTGAGGATCTTTATGCTCTGCAACTGATTTGTGATTCCAAATGTCCTGGAAGAGAAAGGGAATTAAAAAAAAAACCCAAATCAGAGGGTATCAGAGCCTGCTGACTTTGTCTGGGCTTTACAGAGATAAAATATAGTGTATTACTTCACTGTATCACCTAAACCTTCTTTGTTCTCCTTTCAATAGGACGATTAAACAAAGACCTACTAACCAAATTAAAGTATAAAATGAACGCTGAGATATGGAAACCTTGCCAGGAAGAATGTTAATGAATGAAGTTCACTAAAGGCATGCCGGCTAAGTTTTCAATACAAATAGTTTTATGGCCAATCTCTTTAGATCATAGCAGTTTTCTTTAGAAGTTTTAAGTCTCGAAAGTAGATGAGTTTCCTTCACTGGGGAATGAATTAGATAATGCTCTGAATAAACTCCCTCTTCGCCGTCTTGTCAGTCATGCTACTTAGGAAACTCGCCCTTTCTTCTGGGGACTTTTGGATCAGCTGTAACCTCAAAAGTAGAAAGCTGCTATTAATCCATGTGTGCTGTATGGCAGAGGAGGCTGTAAGGGGAGATTTACAGCCAGCAAACAGCAGTACCTGGCTCTTGTGAGCAGAAACCATTAATTGTGAGCTGTGGCAGCAGAGCCGAGGGTGCTCTCCCTCAAAGGTGCTGTTTCAGCCTCTTCAAGGTTTGCAGTGGGTGAAGAAGGAAGTCAGACTTTTTATTTAACAGCGTCTGTGGTGGTAGGACAAAAAAAAAAAAGGAGGGTGGATTCAGAGTAAGGAAAAGGGTTTTTATGATGAAACACAGTGGTGAAACACAATAACGGGTTACCCAGAGGGGTGATAGATACCCCATCCCTGGGAACTTTCAGTGTCAGAGTTGGACAGGGCTTGGAGCAAGCTGGTCTAGTGGAAGGTGTCCCTGCACATAGCAAAGGGGTTGGAATGAAATATCTTTAAGGTCCCTTCCAACCTAAGCCATCCTGGGGTTCTATGATTCCAAGATGCTTATGGGGTGACCTTTTGCACTAGGACTTTAAGTCCTGTGATACTCCTTGAGACAGGAGAGCTGAGGGGTTCCAGATCATCTGTTCCCCCTTGGCAGTCACCCCTGAAATTTTCCTCCTAGTCCTTGTCTGCTCCAGAGTTCTGGCCCCTTAACTCAGGTGCTGGTGGCCCATGCCAAAGCCAACACAGCTCAGCAACTGCTGGGTGCCTTGAGCAAGTGGGGACTTCCAGCATGGTGACACCAAACATGCTCACAGCTGAGGTTTGGTGCAATATTGGTTGGAAATAGAAGATCTTTAAAGTCCCTTCCAACCCAAACCTTTCTATTATTCAGTGGTTGCTCCCTCAAGCTTTGATCAAGAAGGCAAATTTTCTTCAGAAAAGAAAATGTGAGGCGAACCCGAAATAGATGGAAGATTTTCCATGCAATTTGGAAAACACAATGAGAAATGTGTGTTTCATTTCATATGAATACAACTCCCTGTTATGTTTTCAATGTGAATGCTCCCATAATGACTTCAAAAGAGCTTTACAAAGCCAAACAGAAAATAATTAGATTATTTTATTGCCTAAACGAAGGGATGACGAAGCAGGAGACTTGGAACACATTAACAAAAATTTAGGTTTCATCACCTGTCATGAGCAGGAGTTAGGTGTACAAATTTCAAAGTCTTGCCTGTCAATTCCTCCCTAAGCCAGCATCTCACTGTGCCCGTCATTTGCTTACAGTGGGGCTAATGACAAGTGTGATGGCATGTCACCAGCCCTGGTGTCACCTGGGGTCTCCAATGCCACTGCTGCTTAACTGTGTGCAGGTGACCTTCATCCTTCCTTCAAGCTGATCCCTCCCCAGGTGTGGGACTGGGCACTCTTTGCAGTGGATTTTTTTTAATTTGGCATCCAGATTTGGAAGAAAAAACCAGAATTTTTATTTTCTTCTTACATAAATTAATTAGGAAATAGGGACAGGAGTTGTTTATTTTTAATTGAGTTGTAATTTACAGCCCTTCTTAATAAATGCTGTAAGAATTGTCTTTTTAGGGATACACATCTGCTTGTGGGTTTTTCTTGTCCACATGGTCACCATTGCATGGATTCAAAGGGAGAAGCTTGGTCCTGTTACCAAGAAAGCTGGGCACAGTTCTCAGTTCTGCTGTGGTGTGTTTGGGCACAGGATCAGAGCGTGTCCCAGTTTCCATCCACAGGAGGAGGATAATATTTCCTGCTCTGTGAAGCCCAGACCTTCCCATGGGTTAAATAACAATAACTCCCTTCACAAGGGCTGGATAAGACTACAGAGCCTTTGGGAGCTTCCCCAGTGACAGAACTTGCCTTGAACCCGCTCCTCAGCTGAAGATGTGTTTTCATTGAGGTTGGGAGCTGGAAACCATCTACAACCCTCCAGAACCAGAGAGATCCTTTGGCTTTGCAGTCTTTACTTGACCCTCTTCTAATAACTTTTCCAACATGAAACCAACTCTCTTTTCCTCCACTGATTTCGAGCTTTTCTGTGAAAGGAGCCAAGCTCAGCTCACATTAAGACCTTATTTTCCTACTAGCTCTTCTTTGCTTCCAGGGATATCTGGTGGAGTTTATCTGAGAAACAGCTTCTTGCTAAAAATTACTTCGGGGACGTCAGAAAACGCCTCTCATAATTTGTACAATAGCTGCTTTCTCTGGGCCTTTTGGGCTGTGAAATGTCTGCGTTGGTGCTTGGAGCTGGCACGTATTGAGATGCTGTGGATGAAGTGATGCTGTTGTTCTCTATATTTTTTGCAAAGGCAGTTGCTCAGTCAAGCCCAAAATCCAGGCCTTTGCCTTGGTATCTAATAACCCAGCCTGACCATTGGCTCTCAGTGACACTACTCTCTAAAAGATTGGATTCGCAGTGTCATGGCTCAGAAGGAACTACATCCCTTCAGCCCTCACAGTCATATCTAAATGCTCCTTTTTTTGTTTTCAGGATTGCTGGCCAAAAAAAAAAAAAAAAAACAAACAAAACCAAAAAAAAAAACCAAACCAACTCACAACCGGAGTTTCCCAAAGCAAGGATGTTTATCAGTTTCATGCTGAGGATTCCACCAAAGGAGTCATAGCTCTCTAATACATGAGATGATGTTTAGGGAATAAAACCATGATCTGTGCAATGTCTTGAGCTGAGCCAGTGAGAGAGTCACATGAAAATGCTTTATCTGGGGACAACTTGCAGTGGGAAAATGTCTTCCAAATTCACTGAATGTAAACTTCATGTGTCACAAACCCATCCTAACTAATGGAGTGATTTTTAAGTCTACCTGGAGGTCTCACAGCAAACATGGCAAACATTGCTGTGCACCCACTTCACCTTTATTAAGACTTCATTTACTCACATTAATCAGATCACAAGGATCTATTTTGCAAAACCCTTGTGTCCCTTAGAATTGGGAAAAACATCTGCCTACCAATCTCTTTAGAAGCAGATCCTGTTCCATTTGATTCTCTGTGTCCATGGTTTCTCTCATCTGCAAATTTTGGCTACAAAAATACTTCTGTGGGAGCCATAAGGATGGGCTGGTTTTGCCCTGTGCCTCCAAGTCACAGTGATTCCAATTCAGATGTGTTTAAGATGACTATTTAGCTATTTGGAAGATCATAGAACCACAGGATCATAGAATGCTTTGAGTTGGAAAGGGCCTTAAAAATCATCTCGTTCCAACACCCCTGCCATGGACAGGGACACTTCCACTATCCCAGGTTGCTCCAAACCCTGTCCAACCTGACCTTGAACACTTCTAGGGGGCAGCCACAGCTTCTCTGGGCAACTTGTGCCAGGGCCTCAGCATGCTCACAGTTAAGAATTTTCTTCCTAATAACTAATCTAAGTCTCTTCTCTATTAGTTTAAAGCCATGTCCTCTCACTGTCTGTGTGTACATTTGTCTCTAAATAATCTAATCAATATGAAATATTTTTATTCTTTCAAAGAGCTTGCATGGGAAAAGGATGAAGGGGGAGCAGAGGTTGAAAGGCTTTAAGCTACTGAGAAAATAGAGTAGATATATTTGTCCAGCTTGATTCCACCTTCACCCTCTTCACCTCCATTTCAGGCTTTGGTGTTCATCATTTGCCAAGTGCAGGGCTAGTTCTTCCTTGCCCAGCATCTTTGGAAAACTTAATTCTTTAGAGTAAAAAGAGGAGCAGTTTGCAACTTCCTGCAAGCACCTCACAGGGCAGATCTGCTGTTGCTAATGCCAGCAAGGCCCAAGGTGAGCTTTTGGCCGGTATCAAATCTTCCTCTCAAGCCAAGAAGTTCCCACTACTAGAGAGCAACACTATGGTCTACTTAAGTTTTGTAAGCCCTTAATGAGTCACTTGATCTGGGCCGGATCAGTTTGCTGACATGGAAAGGGCTCCTGTTTCTCCTGGTGGCTCCGGCCTGTGGGGCTGGAGAGCTCCAGTGACTGATCCTTCCTACACCCGCTTGCACAAGGACACAGCGCAGCCACGGACTCATCTCGGATTCCTGCAGGAGGTGGTGACAGAGCTCCACCTTAATGAGTTCATCGCCCTGCCAGCATTCTTCCCACACCCAGGTGCCCGTGTTGGCAAAGCTGAGCCTCACCAGCTCGCTGGAAAGCATTCCCTGGGATTTTAACAGGGCACAGATCTCGGGATACCTGCCTGGCTCCTCGTTTTCAGTTGGTCTTGGTTGGTGGTCTGGTGGTGTTTACGAGCAGAGCCAAGAGTGCTGGTTTGGTACCAGGGAAGGAGGGCGGTGCAGAGACACAGGGGGGACCAGATTAATTTCCAGAGCTCCCACTAGGCCAAGTTTTATAGAAGTCACTGAGTGTGCAGGTGGGTGGAGGGAGGAGGCAGTACCTTAGCCCGTGCCTGAGGCTCTGGTGAGTGTTAAACCCAGTCTGTTTACCAAAGCTGTGCTTAAATGTCTGTAGAGCTGCATCACATCTTTGTTTTTCTTCTGGCTTCTGGATGGCATGCACTGGTCATGGAGTTAACACTTGCCAAATCACATTGCTCAGGCCTCTGGTATGAATCCAGCCTTGGATGCACACATTGCAAAATAGTTTCAGAGCTGAGCATGCTCTTGGCATTGCCTCCCCCAAGGTACTCTGATTTTCTGCAACAACGTGGTAATTTAGGTGTTTACTTCCATTTTGAGTTATCTTTATCTCAATCAGAAGTGTCCTGCCACTTGCAATGGGTCCCTCACTTTTACTTGTCTGACACCACATTTCCCCTCTGTAAGACAAGTGCCTCTTACCATTTTCTGGAGCTGGATCTTCCAAACTTTCTATCCTGAAAGAGTGTAGATTTAGATTGGATATCAGGATGTTATTCTTGACTGTGAGGTTGATGAGGTTCTGG
Organism: Sterrhoptilus dennistouni; assembly: GCA_013397095.1. Classification (NCBI taxonomy): domain Eukaryota; kingdom Metazoa; phylum Chordata; class Aves; order Passeriformes; family Zosteropidae; genus Sterrhoptilus; species Sterrhoptilus dennistouni. Next base: position 1,937,346 of record VWZU01008059.1, on the reverse strand, counting down.
AACATGTCGCCCAGAGAGAAGCAGTTGATGCCCCATCCCTGGAAGTGTCCCAGGCCAGGTTGGATGGGGCTTGGAGCAACCTGGGATAGTGGAAGTCGTCCCTGCCCATGGCTGGAGGGTTGGAACGGGATGATCTTCCAAGTCTCTTCCAACCCAAACCATTTTATGCTTCTATGACCTGAGATATCCAGTCAACTTTCCCATCCCAGTGCAGCACATCCCACTTTGCCATTCCCATACACGCATTTGGGCAAGGCAGCTGGGTGTCCCCAGTGATTCCTGGGAGAGGGCAATAAAACCAGGTAACTACTCAGCATTGGCATTTGTTTAATGGCTTAGGGACTCAAAAGCTGTGGCAGTTCCCATCAGATGTGCCTGGAGAAATCCTGGGGCTGGGTGAGCATCACTCCCTTTCCAGTGAACAATTCCTGATTTGTTTTCTGCTGGCATTAGGAGCAGCGAAACCAAAGCTGTGACGTGGTTTGTGCCAGGTCACAGAGCACGTCAGGGGCACAGCCAGGCTGGGAACAGGCACCTCTGAGCTCCCATCAATGCCAAGCACTCACTGGGGTCAGTGTCTGTGCTGGGGTCACCTCATGGTACAAAAAGGGAAACTTTCTTCTGCTTTCTAAGCCTGAGGTCCCCTCTGGCAGCTACCACTTGCTTTAATAGTGGCATTTGTTGCAGAATACACCTTTGAGCCTCTTTCAGCCTTGGGTACCTGTCCAGGTACTTTTCCAGGCACCTTTATATGAACCTGTCACTGGGGGGTACGAGTTTATGTTGAGTTTTTATCCCAAAAATAGGGCTCAGCTGCCAAGATCTCCCTGTAATAGACATGCAAAATTCTGAATCCCTCTGCAAGGTCCTTCCAAACCAAAGGCACGGGGAGATGTCTGTGCATGGGCTCCCCCCGAGGCTGCCTGACGCACCTCTAACCACAGCCGGGGTACAATGCAAGTAGAGCTCAGCAAAGCCCTTGCAAGGACTGGGCAGGAAGTGATGATCTGGGGTAAAATCAGGTTTATTTCTTCCTGAACCAAAAGATGCACCTCTGCAGAGAGACCCCAGTTGCTTTGTCATGAGTGTTTGCACAGACAGGACTGTGCAAACACTGGTGAGCAAACTGGAAATGAGAGTCTCCCAAATGGGGGCAATAAACAGATATCAGCCAACAGATATCTGAGAAAGGCATTTCCATTTCTGCGGTCCTGGGTGAGGATAATGTGTTTCTAAATCCACACTTGATTTTTCTTTAGGTTATTGTAACCCATCTCTGAGTTGAAGTGGTTTAACTGCCTTCACTGAGTAATTTTCCATACCTAGCACCTTTGGATTTCTTTTCTTATGTCTCACCTTAACTCTAAATTTATTCAGGTTTGTTTTTGTTCATATGATAATCATAACATTCTTCTGATACATTTTTTTTGTCAGGCGTGATTTACTGAGATTTGCTTGCAACCTTCGTTCCAGTTTACCATTTTTGTGCGTGGGGATATTTTAAATTAATATAATTATATTTAATAACATATGCAGGCACTAAAGCACCTTTTGATTTGAGTCCTAACTTTCGTTATTACCCCCCACACACATACACACCTTTTTAGATATTCTCTGTTTAACCTATGCCTAGAGATTAATTAAAGTGTCATTAAAATGCCTTTAGTACGTTTTGTGTCCTACATGCCTGGAAATACTTTTTTTTCCCACAGTCAGAATTGTTGTGCTTGTACCAGCAATAACTGGCATGTGGCTTGTTTTGTAGATCACCACGAGATATAACGAACACTCCTAATTAGAAGAAAACACATTCATTTTTTGGATGCCTGTTCAAAGTTGTCTCAGGAAGATCCACTGGCTTTTCATTTACGTCTCTCCGTGGCTCTGGGCCGGCTCTGAGCTCGCTCGGAAGCACAGAGAGAGTCCCACCTTGCATGTGGGTTGTGAAATGCAAATTTAGGACCTTCCCCATGAGTTATGGGGCAGAGTTTCTATTCCATCTGTCAGTTTCCAAGCTTTGAGTGTTTAAATATGTATAGTCCAGCCTTGAGTGCAAAGTTTCCATCCTTTTTCAGTATTTCTGCTTGGGGAGAATTGTAGATTTTTCTGGATTTAGGATGCGTTTGGCACGGCCCTGGTTCTGGGTGGGAAAGAAATGTGTGAAGCAGGAGTAGAATTTAGCAGCTCTTAATCACTCCCTGGGCAAGGAGCAGGGCTAGTCCAGGTATTTTGGGAAATGATTTGGGACACCACACAAATGCAGTTCAGTGCTTCCTTCTCCAGCCCTTTGCATCTCCTTACAAGTTTTAAAAAGCACCAACAAATAAATACCCATGTGAGCAGCTGGGATAGAAAAACAAAACCCAAACTGCGCAACCTCCTCATGGATCCATCCCATTCTTAAGTGAAAAGCAGGGCACTGATCTCCTCATTCCCAGCTCCAAGGGAGCCAAAACATGACACCCAGCTGGGCATCAAAGCTTTTGTGCAAAACCAGCACCAGCTTGGGGGTGTCACGGCTGCTTTTTGGTTTCACCTCCATCAGAACATCTGATAATCACAGCATCCCAGAGGTTTTCATCCATGGAGTCAAGCTTGAAGCCTTCCTCCTCCTCTTCCTCAGCAGGATGCACCAGGAAGGCACCAACCCAAGGGTGCTTTTAGCATCAGCCCAGTGCAGGCTCCTCTCCTAAAAGCCACGAGGAGGAGGAAACTAAAACATGAAACAAGAAGAAAACAAACAAAAGGGGAGCAAATTACTGGCTTCTCAGGGAAGATGGTGCTGAAGATACTGTAATTATAATCCTCTTCAACAGCTGAGAGGAGTTGGGGTGTTTCATGGCCTGGCTTCCAAACCTGGACAGCTGTAGGCTTTGGGAAGCCTGGCTGAGCAACTCTCCCCCTGCTGGGGATCTGTCACCGGCCTTGGCAGGTTGGAGCATCCATGGGGACACCTCTGGGACAACCACTGGGGAACATCCTGGGCAGACCCCGTGGCTCTTCAGTGACTCAGGGCTCCCCCATCACCTCCCCATAACAATTCTGTGTTTTGTAAGAGGGCTGGCACTGACCCACCTTGCAATTAGCAGGTGGTTTGGGGAGAAGTGCTAATAAGCACCCTGGGAAGGCAAACCTGGGAGGGAGGTGGGTGCTGCCTTGAGTCAGCATCCTCCTGGAGTGGGGGGAGAGGGATGCTTGGGATCTGCTCAGTGGGATTTTGTGACACAGCTTTGCTCACCATCTATTGCCAAAATTTTTTGGGGTATCCCATCCTATATGAGCTGGTGAAGAGCCTCTGAAAACAGGTCACCACTGATCTTAGGCTGGTGCCATCCAATGCCACCCTCTCCTTGTAAATTTTTGTATTCTCTCTGCCTTTCTGCTTCCATAAATACCTCATTACCAACATCTTTTTCATTCCCAGGTTATCTGGTGGGTACCACTTTGCTGAGATGTTGCAAAAGGCATAGCAGGCCACTGTCAGTTCAGAAAAAAGGGGTTGCCACCCCCCAAAAAATCCCAGGTTTTCACTCCTGTAGCCTTTAACCCCTCCATCCTCCCTCACAGGTCAGTGCCATGGGTTGGAATTTGTGCTACAGTAGCTCCAATCAGGACCTAGGGTATTATTTATCACATTTAGTACCTGCCATCAGTCATGAAAACTTAACAAAGACCCTATTTGGTTTATCTATAGGCAGCTAAACAAACGTATCTTGCTCTCCTGTTATCTTCTTGTTAACAAAACACTATCAGGATGTTCTAAACATCAGCATTTACTGTGCAACAGCCCTTTATCTGGCATGATATATAGAGAGCCCATCAATTAGTGCAGGGGGCTTGGAAATACCTGCCACGCTTTGCTCAAAAGTCCCAGCACCATCCCAGGGCTGCGTCACAAGTAAATATCCCTGTGCAATTCCTGGCCTCAAGAGTCCCTGAATGAGATAGGAGAGCTCATTATGAGCAGAAATCATGATAAATGCATTTTTTCACCCCTTTTTATAATATTAAGGCACGTATACTGGAGACTTTCCATGAAAGGAGTGATGCAACAACAGCCAAGGCACTGGATGGTGCAGAGGTTGGGGGAAACGATCTGGCAGGTAACAGGTTTTTATTCAGAATGGCTGGATATGGTTTGGGAATTCAGAGAAAAGTGCCATTAGACACTGCATCCTCCTGACAGCAGGACCTTCCCTGCAAGATCAATCCCTCTCAGATTCTCCCCCACTGGAATATTGCACTAGTGGAACAATTCCAACTCCAGCTCCACATCAGCTCACAAAGGTGGAAGTGACAGGCCTTGGACACCAACCCCTGTGGATCCAGGGCAGCTGCTTTCTTCAAACACCTGTGCTACATCAGCACCTCACAGAGGAGCCACCTCACACCATAAACCTTCATGTGTCAGCTGGACCAGCGGGGTTTCACCCCCCTCTGTGGCAGTTGTGTCTCAGTGGGAAAGTGATTCTCCAGATAAATGCCAGATTGGGAGGTTTAACCCAACTCCTGTTTGTCTCAGACTTACTTGAATGACTTGCCAAACAGAAACATTGTAAACAAGCACAGGGGCTGGTTTGGAAACCTCTGTGGCTGCCTGCAAGTGATGGTTACTCACGGAAGGTGTTTTCCTCTAGATGCATCTCCAAGCACAGGACTCACTCCATGCACTTGCAGAGGTTGGGCTCTTGTGGACTTCCCAGTCATTTAAACACCTCCATGTATCCAGGAAAGTGAATTGAATGCTTTAAAAAATTTTATAATTTTTTTTAGTTTCTAAATTGAGAATAAAGGGAGGAGCAGTGGAATAGCCAGGGCTGGGCTTTGAAGAGGCAACATCGATCATTTAAATGAAATAGGTGTTAGAACCAGTGAAGCCAGTGATGGGAGTCAGAGAGGGCAGATGGGATCAGGGCTTTGGGGCAGGTCAGTGCAATTAGGAGTGTGTTTGCACCGAGCTGAGCAGGACTCTGTAGGAGGGAGGCCAGAGAGGTGCAGCAATATGGAGAGATAAGAGCACAGAGCAGAGCTGGAGCTGTCTGGACAGGGAAGAGTAGGAGGCACCATAGAAATTTCCTGGGAGCTTATCACTGTGGGCCATCTTCTCCTCCTCTTTCACATCCGCAGCAGCCTTGGTGCCGCGGGACTGTCCAAGCAGCCGCCCCGTCCCCTCTGCAAGACCCACCAGGGCAGGGGGTGGGGATGTGGAAACACAGGCTCCAGAGACCCGTGACATTGCTGAGGTTGACTCCAATGCTAAATCCATGAATCCACGAGGAGGCATTTGTGCCTCCATCCGTGCCGTTCCCGGTGGGAAAAAAGGGCTGCTGGCTAAAAGCCGTCCCAAAGCGTCGCATCGCATTCGGTCTCCAGAGGAGAAGGATGGGGCTGAAATAAAATCCGCCAGCCTGGCCCCATATGGGCAAAGCCTCACTGGTGGGGAGGGACACCTGAGGTTAGCAGGGAGCCTTTCCAGAGCACTTTAACTCTGTCCTTGTAGAGCCAGAGCTGGCATTTACACGGTCCCAGGAATTTAATACCCTGGGACCAGCTCTACAAGACAGACCCCCTTCAACTTATGCCCAGAGCCAGGAAGCCCAGGTAAGGAGCCAGGTAAAAATTAAATTAAATTAAAAGAGGCGGTCATTGCTGATGGTTATTCAGTTTTGGGAGGTGCTTGGTTGTGCAGGGCAAAGCTCCGTGTGGTTTTACATTCAAATATTCACCTCACACCACTCTCATATCATTGCTGTCGGCTGTTTTTTCTCCTCCAGCTGCTATTAAAGTTGCTATTTCATAGAGGAACAAAAGACAAATAGGAATCATTGGTTCAAAACCTCACCATCTAAGCATGATCTTTCTAGACCAGGAACTCTAAGCCCCTGATCTGTGTGATATATAGTTTGGGAACAATAATATCTGCTGCAGTTATTATTACCTATATTACAAAGATCTCAAAAAAAAAAAAAAAAAAAAGTGAGAGATATTGTACACACACTGGCTAGTTTCCCTGTTAGGGGGAGGGAAAAAAAAAAGAATAAAAGTTTAATAAACGTGTGCTGTGTTGTGGATGACTTTGTGGCGACCTTTGTTGCAAATGGCCTATGCATGCGGAATAATGGTCTCCGTGCAGAGAGGGAAATGGCTTAGTGCTATCATCGTTGCCTCGGTAACCATCAGAGTCTCCATCTAGCAGAGAGAAATGAGTTATGAAAAGGCTTGAGTGAAGAAGGGATTAACACATGATCCCAGGGACAGCATGTCAATCAAAATCAGCGGAGAAATTACACTGCTCTATTTGAGAATGTCTCCGGAAACGCAACCTCGGTGGGTGTATGTGTGTGGATGTTTGCAGGCGTGATGGGGAGACCTCTGGCTCTCAGCCTCCTATGGAACAGACATATATTTATATAGATATACGTATAAAACCTGTGATACATCTGAGGTCACTGGTGTGCATGTGCACAAGCACTCCCTGCACACACATTACCTGTACATTTGTGTCCAAGCACACACAGGAGGCACCTCTCTGTAGGGACACACTTTTGTGATGCCCACCCTTGGAGCTGAGCTCCAAGTCAATGAAACCCATAACCGTTTAATTTTTTTTTCTTAATAATCCAAAATGTATATTTGATCCTGAAATTTTCTCATCCTCTCTCTTGTCCTTACCAGGCTTTGTCTGTCATGGCATTCCTTGTTCTTGTAGGACAGTCCAGGGGCTGAACCCCCTGAAAGCTTCTCTTGTACCTGCAAAACAGAGAGCAGAAGGAAAAGTTTCCCTCATAACACATTCAAAATGCAAAATCCAGGGCAATATGGAGACTCCAGCTTTATCCTGAGAGTCCCAGTGGCTTCACCTGAATTTCTTCTGCCAGCACCTCACTCCTGAGCTCTGCAACTTGTAGGTCAAGGGCATGGGAAGTAAACCCATGATTAACTCTCTCCTGGTTTTAGCTACTGCAAACTCTGGCCCTGCTCAGCCGTGTGTGGCTGAGCACACATTTCCTATGGCCATTGTTTGCCTTGGTTCAGCTGACGAGCTTTACATTACCCGGGACCAGAGTGAGTTTTCTGCTAATGTTGGGAGCAAAATGTGATTGCTGGGAAGGGAGCACTTGTGTGGCCTCAGAGCTGAGGAGTGTGGCTGGAAAAGGCCTTGAGTATTTGTTCTGTTCGTTGGCCATTTCAGTAGTAGAAAAGTTTTTCTTCCAGGAAATTCTCTCTCCCTCTATTTATTTTATTTTATTTTTATTTTTGAGGAGACGATTATTGCAGGCAAAGTAGAGTTTTGCTTTGATTTCTTCACTGCTTGTTGTGCCCTCATGCTGGGCAGTGCAAGAGCACTCAGGGAAGGGATTTGTCCCCTGTAAGCACTGCTGGGCCACCCAGCCCTTGAGAGCCCCAGGTTTTCCCTGTGCTCATCACCCAGCGTGTCCTGCTCACACCTGGCCCCTCACATTGGTCCTGCATCCCTGCACAGCTCATCCCACACTCACAGCTCATCCCACACCCCACAGCTACAGCCACGGCCACTTCACAGCCATCCCTTTGTGTTCCATCTGTCCATGGGTTCTATTCCTGCCTCATCCTGCCATTCCATCACCACAGGGAATTTCTTCTGGACATCCCTCTTTTTCTTAACACCCTGATGGTGTTGTCCCACCTGGGCATGGCCCTACCTGCCCACAGAGCCTTCGTGCCCAGGACCATAAACCCCACCCAGGCTCAGCCCTTCCCTCACTCACCATTTGCACCCTCTCAGGTGCACCTGTGGGTTTTTTCTGACCCACCTCCCAACCACACACTACAAAACCCCCCCATGTTTCCCACCCCCTATGGCTGCACCCACTCATCTGGGATGTGCCCACCCATGCCCTGCAGCCTCCCACAGAAAACACCCAGGATCCAGCCTGCACAAGCCCAAATGTGGGTTCCATCCAAACTCATCCATCACCCAAATGCTCCCAAGTGCTCCCAGACACACACACCCTCCCCTCTGATGGACAGGGACACCCCATTGCAGCCAGACCAACCAATAAACCCTCTACTCAGAGTTTCCACAGCCCTCCATCACGCTGAAACCCTTGACCCTGACTTTTTTGGGGGACCTTCAAGCCGCCACCCTCTTCCTTCCCCCTCCTTCTCCTTGCTTTCACTCCTCTTGGGTTTATTTCCCCTCCTCTCCCACTCCTTCCCCCCTTCCCTTCCCTCCCCCCTGCCACGTCCCCAGCCTCCCACACAAGTTTAAAGCCATCAGCCCAGCCAACGGTTAACCAAATCGCCTTGACCTCTCTGCTATTTGATATTCGCCTCCTTGACACTCATTTAGGAGCGCGCAGCGGTAAAGCAGACATTGGACAAGTCCAGCCTGAAACCAAAGCCCTATGAAAGGAGGAGAGAGATCAGAAGAACCTGATAGCTAGGAACTTGTTCTCTCCAAAGGCTTTCTGGACATTTTAGCCTGGATCAGGGGTCCGTGGAGCGCCAGTTCGTCGCCAAGCAGGGTGTAAACGTTAAATGTTAGCTATTTGTTCCAGAGATTGGCATGAAGATCGAGCCTTTCTGCCTCCTCTCCCCACGACCCCCCTCCCGCAGTCTCTCCAGCCCGTCCAGAGTCTCACAGACACTCATTCATTAGCGGTTTAATAACCCTCCCGACGTGATAACATCCTTTACTCCCGGCTCTGCCAGCGGAGGTGACCCTGGGGGTGGGCTGCTCACCCGGGCTGCTCGGGGGGTCGGGAGGTACCGGCTACTCCCCACCCAGTTGTTGGGTAAAGGAAAAGCATCTTCCCCACCTCCCCCCCAGGAAAGCTGCTCCCACCTCCCTCCCAGGAAAAAAAAAATATAAAAGAGCTCAACTTCGGTGTTCGCATCCCCAAAAGTCGGCAGGGGCACGTCCCCCCGGGGTCTCCAAGCCTGGAGGGGGACACGCACCCGCTGCCACCCCCACCCCGCGTCCCCAGCCCGGCTC
>VWZU01008059.1:1825972-1913843 GCA_013397095.1 Sterrhoptilus dennistouni | reverse complement strand
TGGGCGGCAGGAGCTGCTGAGCTCCTGCTCCGAGCTGGGAGAGAGCGAAAGAGAAAGAGGCGCTTCGAGAGGTGGGTCCAGGGCAGAGCAGGCGCTTCCCAGGGATGGCTGCCCAGGGATGGGATGGGTTTGCTCCTGCCTAAAAAGTCAGGTGCTAAAGTTCAGAACTTCTCAAGTACGATTCTCTCCCTGCCTCTCTCTCTCTCTCTCTCTCTGCTCCTTCCCTTTCCTCTTTCTCGTTACAGGTGATCAAAGAAGACAAACATCTGCAACAGAGCGGAAGAAACGAGGGGATCTCGCTTCGCAGAGAAATTTTTACCCCGAGATTTTATTTTTTTTCCCCTTTTTTTCTCCCTTTTTATTTTATTACTTTTATTTTATTTTATTTTATTTTTTTTTTTGTCTGGAATCCATCGTTTATCACCACAACCCCCCTTACTCCCCTCCGCTTTTTAAACCAAACCTACAAGCAGAAAACGTCCCCCAAACTCGGCGAGCGCTTTTCCCCGCCCTGTGCATAACTCCGGCGGCGGCGTCTCCCGCTCCCATCTCAAACCCTCCGCGCCTTTGCCGAGGAGGAGGAGGAGGAGGAGGAGGAAGATGGAGGTCTCCACGGACCAGCCGCGGTGGGTGAGCCACCACCACCCGGCCGTGCTCAATGGGCAGCACCCGGACTCGCATCACCCCTCGCTTGGCCATACCTACATGGACCCCACGCAGTATCCTCTGGCCGAGGAAGTGGATGTACTTTTTAATATCGACGGGCAAGTCAACTCCGTCCCGCCGTATTACGGCAACTCCGTGAGAGCCACGGTGCAGAGATACCCCACGGCCCATCACGGTGAGTGCCCGAGCCCGGCCCCGGGTCCTGCTGCCCCCCGAGCCCCCCGCGCCTCCCCGGGACCCTCCGCTGCCCCGCCGCCGGGAAAATACGTCACGGGTGGATTTTGGGGTTGGCTTGTTGGAAATAAATAAAAATTCAGGCTTCCTTCCTTGCTTCCTTTCTTCCTTCCTTTCTTTCACTTTCTTTTTTTTTTTTTAACTATTTTTTCTTCTTTTCTTTCTTTCTTTCTTTCTTTCTTTCTTTCTTTCCTCTCTTTCCTTCTCTCCTTTTCTCTTTCTTTCTTTCTCTCTTTCTTTTTCTCTCCCTCTCTTCCACTTTTCCTCTCTTCCTCTCCTTTTCTTCTTTTCTTCTTCTCTTCTTCTCTTCTTCTTCTCTTTCTTTCATCTTCTCCTTTAATCTCGCATCCCTCTTCCCCCTCTCTCTTCTTTCCCCCTCTCTCTTCTTTCCCTCTCTCCCTTTTGCTCTCCTTCCTTCCTTCTATTTCTTTCCTTTTCATCTTCCTCTTGTTATCTTCTTCCTCTTGCCCCCTTCTCTTTCGCTTCGCTTTCTCCCCCCTTCTCTTTAATTCGGTTAGCAGTTAGTGTTTTCATACTGTGTTTAGTTTTTGCACGATTAAGCTGCTCTGGGGAAGCAAAGCAGGCTGGAGAGCAGGGGTGTGAAAATGACCCCGCTGTCCTCACGCTTGGACTCTTTAATTCGCACTTGGTGAGCTTGTTAGGCTTGGGAACAAAGTTTTGCACTTTGTCCATGGTTTAAAATAAGAAAGAANTACACCACGGGCTATATATATATATATATATATATATATATATATATATAGCCCGTGGTGTAATTAGGTATCAGAGCTGGTGTGTTGTCCTGAGGGTCCTGCAGGAAGGTAATGATCCACAAGGTGAATCTTGTTCCTGGGTCACAGCTCTTAGAAAGGAGGTGAAATACCTGGGGCCCAGGTTCACGGAGGGATGAGTAGTTTGATGCCATCTTTTATGAAGAAGTGGAGAGATTCGGTATTTATAGCTGGAGTTTTAACTGGATGGTTTAAAAAAATAAGGAAAAAAATACAAACAAAAAAAGGAGGCAAAAGAACAGAGGGTGGTTTGTGAAGCCGGACAGGGATCTCTGTTATGGCAAAATCTAAATCCCCGAGGTTTGCAGTGGAAATAGCCCCAAAATCATGGAGAAAATGGGATAAGTGGAGTGGAGATGGAGCCGAGCGGGTTCAGGGGGCTGCTCCCAGCCCTCAGCAACTTGTTGAGTGTGAGCCTGCATTAGGCTCCGCTCAGTAACTGCATTGTTCTGCTATTAGTCCCTTTAAAACAATTATTTCTAAGGATCAGCAGCCTTTGTCCTTTCTTTCTTTTCTTCCCTTTTCATTTCTCTCTTTTTCCCAATATATCAGCAGAAAGTGGAAATGCGGTCTCTCTGATCTAGCCTGAATATTATTTACTATGTTACTTCCTGGAGCAGATAATGAATCTTGACCCTTTCTATTCGTATAACCCACCTTCCCTTCCTTTCGAGCAGTGACTTTCAGTATTGTTCACCAGTGCCTGGTATGTTGAAAACCAGTTTGGAGCTTTTCTAGACACACACGAGCTCCCATGCAAACATCAGTGTCCACTCTATAACTATCTGTGGCTCAATACATCCGTGTTTGCATCTCTCCTTCTGTATATTTAGCCACTTTTATACAGGTACCACAATGCCTATAGAGCTTAAGTATCTCTAAGTGTCAGAGACTTTCCAGGGCTTTATTATCAGGCACAAACTTGTTCCCTACCAGTCGAATAACTGTCTTTTCTACCTTACAGCCATTTGCTCAAGTTGCTGTGGATTTGATTCTTTGGATATGTTTTTCTATTTGTTTAGCAAGGGCCGAAAATAATTTAAAATATTAGGTACAAGCACTTAGGAACATTTATAACCAAAGGGAAAAAAAGATTTGACTGCGGAAATCCAGTGGATTTTTTTTCCCCCACAAAGTCCCGATCTGTGTACTAAAAGACGAGTGAAGTGTCCCTTGTCACAAAAAGGGCAGGGAGAGTTTCTTTTGAGGCAGTTGGTACCCTCTGCGTGTGCCATGTCATTGCGGAAAAAGCCGTCTAACATTTCTGTGCACTCATGGAATAAGAAAGGACAAACCGAGTGCTTTGCAAAGTTTGTCAGCCCTGTTGCAAAGGTTATTATCATGTCTGTGGGCACTTTCTGTTCTTCTTCGTTTGACTAGAGTATTCCCAAGGTTTGTAGCTCACGGCTCTGTTCAGGAAATAATTTTCCAGCTAAGGAAAAAAAAAATAATTTCTGCAGTCGGGACTAGGCAATTTCACGCAGGATCTTTGCTTCAAAGTCTTCGTGGGATTGCCTGGAAAACGGAGAAAGTGAAGCAGAGCTCTCCAAATCCTGGGTCACAGGGCTGGCACCCCGCTTGGAGGGTCCCGACCCCAAAACTCGTTCCTCAACAGGACCGGAGCTGCCACCCCGTGCTCTTGTAGCTTTTAAAATTTATTTTTCAAAGAGGAACGGGGTTTTTCATTAGATGTAATTTTCCTTGCTCCCCCCGCATGCTGAGCCCTTTGGGAAGGACAAGGGGTGATGGGGAGGGAAACACATCCCGGGACCCCCACGGGGGGCTTTTCCAGGGTGGCAGAGGGATGTGACCGACGTGTGTCCGTGTTTTCTCCGCGCAGGGAGCCAGGTGTGCCGCCCCCCGCTGCTGCACGGCTCGCTGCCCTGGCTGGACGGGAGCAAAGCGCTGAGCAGCCACCACAGCGCTTCCCCCTGGAACCTCAGCCCTTTCTCCAAGACCTCCATCCATCACAGCTCACCGGGACCCCTTTCCGTCTACCCGCCCGCCTCCTCTTCCACTTTATCCGCCGGCCACTCCAGCCCGCACCTTTTCACCTTCCCGCCGACCCCTCCTAAAGATGTGTCCCCGGATCCGTCCATCTCCACCCCCGGCTCCACCGGCTCCACCCGGCAGGACGAGAAGGAATGCATCAAATACCAGGTGTCCCTGGCCGATAGCATGAAGCTGGAGTCCTCTCACTCTCGGAGCAGCATGGCCTCTTTAGGAGGAGCCACGTCCTCCGCTCATCACCCCATCACTACCTACCCACCGTATGTCCCAGAATATGGCTCTGGACTTTTTCCCCCCAGTAGCCTCTTAGGAGGATCGCCCACCGGCTTTGGGTGTAAATCGCGACCAAAAGCACGGTCAAGCACAGGTAGGGCTTTTGGCTTCTTCATCCCCTTTGCTCGGGAGAGGAAGCTGAGGGGGGAAAAGCCGGGGGGCTCAGGGATGGGGGTGACCCCTCTCTCCCCGCCGCACACACAGAAATGTGCTCACACCATCCCTGCCATGAGCTCGTGGGGGACACACACGACACTTCACCTTCCCCACAGCTTGGCCTGCTAGGTTTATAACCAAATTTCTTGTCCAAGCCTGGCTGGGGATAGAAGCAGGCCCAGAAACCCAAACCACCCACCCGGTGCCGCGGGGCTCCAGTCCCGGGGGCGCCCCGGCCCCTCCAGCGCCCACGGTGCGCTCAGCTGCGGCGCCCGGGGAGGAAGCGAAACCCAGGGAACCGCAGCATTAGTGATCTCTCTGTATTTTAATAATGGTGCTAAATCCCGGCCAACTTCCCCCGCCCGCCCTCCGCCTCGCTCTTCCCAGGGCCTCTTCCCATGCGGCGCCCGGGGATGCGGGGAGGGTTTTCCCCGGGGCGATGCGGAGGGTTCGCCCACGCAGCCCCCAGCCCCAGCCGGCTCCGTGCCGGGGGGTTTGGATCACCCACAATGAAAGTCCCCGAAGTGTCCCCCTGGCCGCCTTTCCTGGGGGCACTGGAGGGCCCGGAATGGGACGCGAGGGGCTGCGCTGCTCCCGACGGCAGAACACGCCGGGTTTGGACATTGGTGTGCTCACGGAGGGGTGGGAGTGAGCCCAGGGGAATGTGTTTGTGTGCAGAGGAAAGGGCGATTAGTCAAACTCTTTCTCCCTCTTTTATTTTATTTTTTTCTCTATTTTTTTTTTTCCGAGGAGGCTGCTGCGGGGTTGCCTGGCATGAATGAGATCAGTTTTCAGGGTTTTTCCAGGGTGACATTTACTCTGTCTGTCTGAGCAGGGACTGTCTCTATTTAGCTGATATGTTTGAGCTAATCCAATTATTTTCAGACTGCTGCACGCGACAGTTGCATTGTTTATCCAGCGCCAGGAACTTTAATAGAGTCCGGATGCGGCTAGAGTGACAAAAAAACCCAGACCTGTATGTTTTGTACATGAAAGCAGGAGAGAGAGAGAGAGATGGGGTGAAACAAAAGAGAGGGACAGAGACTCAAACAGCCCGGGAGCGGCTGCCTCGTTTAACCGGAGGGGAACAAAACGACCTGGGTATTAACGGGACCGGCTCCCCGCCTGGCCCCAGCACGGACCGGGCTCTGTGTCCGGGGTAGGGACCGGTTTATTGTGGCCCCGGGCGGTGCTGAGCATCCCCCGGCGCCCTCCGAGCCGCAGCTCCCGCCGGGGCACCCACCGCCTGCGCGGTATTTTCAAACCGTCTCGGCCCCCCCTCCACCCTCCCCTCTTGTTTTCCTTTTGCCACTTTCTGTTACTTTACCTTCTAGAAAGACATCTGCGGTTCGTGATAAACCAACCCCAGCAGCAACACCTATTTTTTTTTTCTACTTCTTTATCTCTTTTTTTGTTTTTCCCCTTTAAAGGTTGTTCTTAGCAAGCTAGGAGCTCTCAGACAAAGAAGGTTAGAGCTGGAGAAAAAAGGAGGAAGGGGGTGATTTTGCAGGATAAAAGAGGGAGAAACGGCTGCAAATTATTTTTGTTGTTGTTGTAGTTGCTGGGGAGGTGTGAGAGAAGAGGGGTTCGGTGCAAAGGCTCTGGAAAAACGGTTGCCGTTTGTGGTTAGGGCACGGATGCCTCTTGCTCGAAGGCAGCCCGGGCTGGGGCAGCGGGGAGCCGGCTCTGTGCTGAGCTGGCTCTGCTCTGCTCTGCTCTGCTCTGCCCGGCTGAGGTCTGCCACTGCTCTCAGGTGGGCCACGACTGACGTTAGGTACAAAAAAAAACTTCCCCAATTAAACCAAAGAGGCAGCATAAAACCCCTCAAGCCTCTGAAAGTAGCTGAGAGGCAGGGTCTGCACCCTCCCAGTTCCTTCCTCCAAGCTGGGAACTGGTGGAGTGGGGGGGAGATCTCACCCTGCAATAGCCAGGGAGAGGATAAAGAGGTGCCCAAAAAGAAGGAAGGAAAGAACTTAGGCAGGTTTGGGGGCTGTTTGCTATCCCAGATAGCCAGAATAGACCATCAGGTTGAAGATATGGTCAGGAAACCAGAGGGATTTCTAAAAGTTTTGGGTGGTGGAAACTTAATTTCAAATTAATCAATAGCAGATATTGTTGGAGTTGCTATGTACTGGCTGAAGCTGGGGAGATGTTTTGGGGGTTATCTGTGATTATTTTAGGGGTCCTTGATGTGGTTTGACCTAAAGCCAGAGGAAAAGTCCTCCAGGCTCATGAACACCTCTGGGAGCTCATGGACTGACACTGGGGTCCTCATACACATCAGAATGGGGGTCATGGACTTTAATTTTGTACCCATTATTTTGGGTGTAGAGGGCTGGAGGCTCCTTGCAAAGGCTGCCAAGGTTTTTCTGCTGCCCATGGGACCATGTGGTTTCCAGAGTTGTAGAAGCTCTTAATCCAAAGGTGAGGGGAAATTGTCAGCCCTCCCCAACTCCCTCAAAGGAGCGACCTGTGGGAGGAGTGAAAACTTCTCTGGGGATCCCCTTGAGCCACCATGGCATTTGACTTGTCCCTGTCACCATCCCTCTTCCCTGCTGCTGGGACACAAGCCTGATGCTGCCTGTGGTGTGGTGCTGGGGAGGGGAACGGGATCAGACCCCACCAGAGTGTTCCAGGGCCATCATTCAGTCATGGCTTTGGAAATCCTGAGCTTGGGGGGCAGTGGCAGGATCTGGCATGGCTGAGTCTCAGGGAAGGTTGTGGGTTTTTTTTGGGGAGGGGGGGCTTTCCCCAGCTCCTTTTATCTCTGCTTTCCCTAAGTGAACCATGTGCTCTCTTGTTTCCAGAAGGCAGGGAGTGTGTAAATTGTGGGGCTACCTCGACCCCTCTGTGGAGAAGAGATGGCACTGGGCACTATTTGTGTAATGCCTGTGGACTCTACCACAAAATGAACGGGCAGAACCGGCCCCTGATCAAACCCAAGCGAAGACTGGTGAGTCTCCTTCTATTTTATTATTTCTTCTTCTTCTTCTGCAGCTTTCGTTTCCTATCTGCAGCTCGGGATGGAACCTCAGCCAGCTCCTACTGATCCCACTGCATCAGAGGGGTGGGAGGGAGGGATGCTTGGAGAGACATCCCCAGCTGCTCTGGGCCTCAGTTGTCTGGTCCTTTTGCAAACTGCAAAACAGATTTAAAAAATCAAGATCCAGGGCTTCTTGCAAACCAGACCTGAGATTTCAACTCCACACGGTACTTCTGGATGGTGACCCAAGGACAGTGACATTTTCCAGGGCCTAAGGGCAGGATAATAATTTCTCATTGACCAAAGAGATTATCAGGAATGCAGGATTTCTCCTGGGCTCTTCAAACTTCTGCTCTCCCTTTCTTAATGTGTCTCTATCCCCCTTGGCTGGTGGTGTCATGGAGAAGAGGCCCAAACTGGATCTGGGGTGTCACTGGGGCATCAGACAGACCTTGGTCCAGCAAAGAGCTGGAACCATCAGGTCCTGGTGCCACTGGTACCTGGTGTGGTCATTTATGTCTGCCCCATCTGGGTCTCAAATTCTGTCACAAGGACACAAGGCAGAGGATGGTGAGCATGCAGAGCTGAGTGTATGCCCAGGCTACAGAAGTTGGAGGAAGACAAAATGAGTGGGTAAATGTTCAAAGTAACAGTTACAAGACTGGTGACTGCTCTAAGCACAGGCAATACGTTACAGCATCCCCAGCGATCTGTTTGTGCATTTCCCTGGAAGCCACAAAAAGGTCTGGAAGCTGTGGGCATGGCTAATAAATGTGTTAAAGTGTATTTGGCAAATAATCAGACAGACCACAAGGGGAAAAAGTATATCAAGCAGGGGAAAAAAATTATGGTCCCCGCTTGGGAAGTTATTGAATGTTTTGAATCGAGGCACGTTTGGTTTTGTCAGGATTAAAGATGTTGAAGGGCTCCTGGGGGCTGCTCAAAATGTGGAGGAAAAGTGGCTCTTGCCTCTCTGTGGAATTTCTGAGCTGATGGATGGATCTGGCCAGTTTGGTGAGCCTTGTGCCCAGCATGGCCAGACCCCACAGGCAGGACAGGGCTGGTTCATTTGTGTTCCCCTTGAAGGTGCTCACAGCTCTGTCCGGCAGCTCTAAGGTCAGGATCAGCTTCCTCACCTGTGAGACACTCATAAAACTGTATCAGCTTTATCCCCTCTGGCTCCTTAAGCATTTGCAGGGTACATTCCCAGGAAGGGCCACGCTGTGAGGGGCATCAGCAATAACTCTGCCTGCCCATGTGAGTTTTGCGGAAGATGTGGGTTTTTTCCTCTACCCCGCCAAACTTCCTGCGTGTGAAACCTCTCCGTGCCCTCCTCTACGAGCTTTTCCCCTATAGGAAAATATTTGTCTCTCTCATCTTTCATAGCCTTGTTAGAAAAAAGGAAAAGCTTTCTAGGGAGGGAAGTACAGCCTGGAATTTTGATTTTTTTTTGGGCAGCTCTCTTGTTCTCTTCTCCTCCTCCCCGCTGGCCCTTCTGTCTTAAACACACAGCCCCCGTTTTCTTTATTTTTTTTTTTCCTCGTTCTCTCTTTATGTGTAAAGTTAACTTCCTAGGAAAAAGCTGCCGGATATCTGAGCCCTGGAGATAACTCCTAAACAACAGCTCTGTTTCCCCAGTCCAAACACACAGGAGCTTGAGCGTATCCAAACAAGCAGAGGGGGAGGCAGAATAGGAAAGCCTGGAAAGAGGGGGAGAGTTTTCAAAAAGTGTCTGATGGAACCACGAAAGAATGTCCGAGTCACCCTGAGCCCAGCACATGTAAAATGAACTACATAAATAAATACATAGTAAAAGGTCCTTCTTGGGAAAAAAAAAAAAAAAAAAAAGGAGGAAGAAAGGAAAGAAGTAAAGGGAGACCTTGTCTTGCGTTATCGCTCCAATCTTTGGGCATTTTAGTTAAAGTTACAAAAAGTTCCCCTTCTTTAAATGCAACTTTTGCTATATGTGAAATTTGATTTTTCTACTTCCCCCCTCCTCCCCCCGACCCTAGCACTTCCTGGGAAAAAGAAAAAGAAAGAGAAACATCTGTAATGCTGTTTGCACCTATATTTATTTCTCTTTATAACCTCTGAAAAAAAAATTAGTCAGAAGGCACCAGAGCTGGGCATGGAATTCCATTTTCTGTGCCTGCATGTGGACGTGCGTGTGGCTGTGGCTTGACTGGATCTCTCCTGCTGTGGAGGCAGGAGGGCTGGGCAAGGCTGTGGATGGAGGCTCGGGGTGGGGATCCAGCTCCTTCCCTCTGCCACAAGTTTCCTGCCTGACCCTGGGCTGGTTTCGTAGGCTCTGATCACAGCTGCATTGAAACTGATGATAGGATCTGATGGGTGGGAGAGAGGAGGAAAATAAATTCTTAGGTGCTGAGAACCCAGCCCAAGCCTTGTTAAATTCCATGGGTGTCTTTGTGAGGGTGTCCTTTAGGTGACAGGGATGAATTCTTGCCAGCCGAGACGGCTCGGACAGCTCTGCTTCATCTTGAGGGGGAAGGTGGAAGACCTGGAGATGTTGGCAGGGGGATCAAGATCAGGCAGGTGGTACTGCCCAAAAAGTCTTCAGCCCAATTCTATTTCTATCACAGGCAGCCCCACCACTGCTGAGATAAAACCTTCCTTTAGTTTTTATCCCATTCCCTGCCCATGCAGATGCAGAGCTCTCCGTTTCCATGTCAAGCCAAGCTGGTTTTGGAAGGATTATAGCCAATTTCTCAGCAGGCCCATGCACATGCAATCTTATTTTAGGAAAATGATGCTTGGAGCTTTGTGGGTAAAAGCAGACACTGAAAATGCCCCTTAATTAACCATCTTTATTACTACTTGGTTCCTCCAACCTCCTCAACTTCACCTTCCCATCACTGCTGGCGCTTCTGAAGTCGTGCCTTTGCACACTGGCAGCTGTGCCACGGGCTTTGGTCCTTTAGAAGATATGGGGCAGCTAATTAGTCATCCCATTACTGAGATGGCCAGGCCCGAGCCGGTGATTAGTGTCAGTGGATGCCATTGCTGGGAGCTTTACAATAGCGTTATTATTCATTGTTTCCTGCCCGCTGCCGCTGCCGGTGTCTCCGTGCCTCCGGTAGAAGTTGGTACAGCATGAAAGGTGCAGCCTGGGACACGAAAAGAACTTAAAATACTCAGCTAATTATGCTGAATTTTTGTAAGCGAAACGCAGTGGCTGGAAATGGTTTTAGAGAAGGCAGTAGATGTGATTTATCTGCTTATTTAATGTCAGAGTTTGTTTGGAGGCAGCGAGGTGGTGACCAGGTGTGTCTTTTGAACGCGCTTGCTGTAAGAGAAATTACGGTGAGCGCTGTGCAGAAACCCCAAATATTTTCAAAGGGGATGTTTCCCCTGTGTGGGCTGAGTCAAATATCACTGGTTTTTAGAAATTTCCTTAGGCTTGATTTTTGGGTCTGATAGAGGCAAAGCTGCTACCAAGAAACTCAATCCAGCCTCATGCCCCTCGGAGCCATGTGTGCCGAGTGTCAGAAGTTGGGGGGTAGAGACCTGCAGATTCCTCTCCAGCTCTTTAGTGAGAAGTTGGCTTTGCAAGCTGTTGTCTCCATGATGCATTTGGAACACATTAATTATTTCATTATCCTGGTGATTTTGAAGAGAACCTAGTTTGGGTCCATGGTATGGTCAGGAGGTGTGCATGCATCAGTTTGGGGCTCTGCTCTTCATGGTGGGACGCTTCATCTTCTCTGCTGGCCCTGGGATCTTTTCAAGTCCCATGTGCTGTCCCCATCTCCTGCTTGTCATCAGCATAGAGAATTTAGATAAAGGTCTCCATGGGACTGGCTTGGTTCAGAGTAGTTTATGGTCAGGCAAAATGGAACTGTCCCTACGGGCGGCCTGAGAGAACCACTTGCTGTCGGATCAGCCACTCTGTGATGCTTCCTAGTGCTCATGGGCATTGTCTTATTTATTTTTTAGACAGTCCTTTTTGTCTAATTTAAAGGAAAATAAAAATCCTGCTCTATCTAAAGCAAAACCAACCCGTCCTCTCTCCACCTACGCCGCATTCAATTATGATTAAAATTGCAACATGACCTAACAAGAGTTGGTATTAACGCTAAGGCTGTGCCAGTGTCCATGTTTGCATTTTGGGTTTGTTGTACGGTATCCAAAGATGCGGTATTTTCTTTTTCTTTTTTTTTTTTTTTTTCCAGTGTTGGATGTGCTACAGTGTGCGGCTGTGTGGGGTGAGGGGTAAATTTGAAACAGTAAGAGCACAAAAGAGAGCATTAAAGGCTCAGTTCTGCAAGGTGCCAAGCATTGCTATGATCTGGCAAATCGCTTAAGCACATGTTTTAACTTTAAGCACATGAGCAGTCCCATTGAAAGCAACGCATCGGGATGAAATCAGAGCTCTGGGACCGTGTCATATTGATGAAGAAGAGATAGGATGGGGATCTAAAGGTCTTTTTTTATTTTCTTTTTAGGAGCTGTAGGCACTTGCACACATGCAAACACGCATACGCTCTCACACAGCAGTCTGAAAAGTCCTGTTCCTCCTTCAGTGGCAGAAGCACAATTTGTTTGCTAAAGTTATAGTTTTTAAATGATAAGTACTAATTCATGCATGTGAAAGAAGAACAACTTCACTAAATTCGACTTTGCTAAGTCATTATCACAGCTAACAAAAAAACCTTCTGCATAAACTTTGATGCATAGATTTCTTTTCTTGTTCCTACCCCTTTATGAAACGGTAAATTCTCCTTTCAGGCTTGCTACCAATCCTTAAATAAACATGAAGGTTTGGGCTGAGACAAGGGTGTAATTAAAAAAGTTGGGATTCTTGCTCTTTGCCGCGGTGTTGTTTCCGATCTGGAGCCCGTCTCCTTTGAAGCTGAGCTGAGTTTACAGCACCGGGCTGCGCTTGCGGTCGTGCCCGGCGAGCAGCTGCCCACCCGGGTCTCACCCAGCCCTCGCTGGAGCCAGGGTGACTCACGCCCTTGACTCCAGCAATTTTCAGTTCAGGCCCTGCCTGCAGAATTAGACCCCTGGGGGGGTCTGGGAGAAGTAGGATGGAAAGATGTGTTGGCATTTAAATAACATTTTTCCCCTCTGGAATGGGCTGTGCCAGTGCTGCTAATTTTGATGAGTTCTATCAGAGGTTTAGGCACCCACTTTTAGGATGCCCTTTGGCACCTGATTCAGTTCACATATAATTTGGGATTAAAGTACCTTGGGGATTTTTTTTCACAATTATTATTTGTTCTCACAAGTCGGTTTCTGGAGGCCTCTGCTGATGTGCGTCAGTCTTGCAGAGTTGATGTTTTCTTTCTCAGAAATTTTGCTGATTACCTTTTTTTTTTTTAACACCAATGTTTTTCTCTTTCTCTCCTTCTCTTTTCCCTCCTTCCCACAGTCTGCAGCCAGGAGGGCGGGCACGTCCTGTGCAAACTGTCAGACCACCACTACCACCCTGTGGAGGAGAAATGCCAACGGCGATCCCGTCTGTAATGCTTGTGGGCTCTACTACAAGCTGCACAATGTAAGTGTGACTGTAATACCCAATAATGGGGCCTCAGCTTTGGTGCTCAATGATCCAAACTCTTCCTTAACTTGAGGATTTCCAGTCTCGGGTGGTGCCGAGACCTCTGTTATCCCTTTGGGGACCTTGGGGTTTGGAGCGATGAGTTGTCAGCCTTTCAAATGTAGCTTATCCAACTTGGGGAGGTATGAAACAAGGCTGTCCGTGGGTAATGTTAGAGCTTTTCCATGCCTGAGCCAAGAAAGGAGGGGTGGGCCAACACAGAGAGACATTATCTGCTGCTGGTTGGGCTCAGAGAGCTGGAAAAGACAACACACTGTCCTGCAAGCTGATACCCCTCCTGTACGTAGCTTGGTTCCTCCAGCAAATACAAACTCTGGGAGAAAAAAAAAAAAAAGAAATATGTGCCAGAAACTATTTAGATCACTCTTTGGTTTGTGGCTGCCTTTGTGCTGTCCCCAAAGATGATTTATTTAGGCCCTATGTTTGTGCTGGTTGATGCAAACGAGTCCCAAACCAAAAAAGGACTTGATTTAGTTAGTGGGTTGCAGAGTCTGTTCGACCTGTGATGTGAATTTTAAAGCATCTGTCATGGAAGGGAAGGAGAAATGGAATGAAGTGGCTGGCAGATTTAATCTAATATCTCCATGCAAAGCCAGCTCGCAGGAACCAGGGATATGTGCCCCAGGGAAAGAGCTAAAGGGACCTGAAAAGTCTTCTACTGAATAATACTGCTAATAAAGGAGACTTAAGGCTATTCCTGTTCCTCTCATTCCACATGTGGCATTAGAATAATTATTATGTTAAAAGAAGGAAAAGACTTGCTGTTTCTCTGCTTTGATATATATTTTTTTCCACTAGTGGTTGATTGCTTTGTGTTTGGTTTGGAAATCTGGGGCTATGTTTTGCCCTTATGTCCACACATGCAAACACATCAAAGACGTATTGGGTTTCATGGGGCATCCAACCCTTGTGGTATCTCAGTCCCTTCCATTTGTTATTTCAAACTGTTTGGTTTCGTTGGATGAGTAAACAAGTTTGGATTAAGTAGGAAAAAAACCCCAACAAACAACCAGGCTAATTTTTCACCTGTTTCATGGGAGGCATCTCTCTTGGAAAAAAGGAAAATATGTTTACCCTTTAGTGGGCAGGTGTCTCAGCACTCTTTGACTCTCATGTAGCAAGTAAAGCTTGTCATCAAACTCTGTGTGATCACTGCAAACAAACAGGTTAGACCTAGAGTGAAAACTCTCAGAATATCATGAGAAAATATTCTGTTTGCTCTTTCCTTGGCAAGAAGGGATCAAGGTCAGCCAGCTTCACTGAGCGGGGGGATCTATGCTTGTGCTCTGTTTCCATTTTGGCCTTGTAACCACCAGTGGTAGGATTTAAATTGTGCTAAAAGTTTGGGAAACCTCTAAGGAGCTGCTCCTCCTGTAGCCAGCCCTTTGAAGAAATAGGCTCTTCTCAGTTGATGCTGGTGAATACCTGTGTTTCAGTGGGATGTCTTCTACCCTTGAAGACAGTGTAGTTCCTCCCCATGACTGCAAAAGATGTCAGGATGATGAGTTACAATGTGTCTACTTCCATTGTAGACATATGGCTGGAGAAATCTCCTCCTGAAGTGCTTAGGATGGTGTCTGAGTTCTCCAGAATTGTGCCTGCAAGAGCACATCCTTTTCTTTTTTGCACTGACACTGCAAACCTAGTTGGCCTGACTTGACCTCTAGATCCACTGTTTAGGGAAACACCAACCCAGCTGTGAAATCTGTGACATGGGGCAGGCCTTGAGCACATTGGAACCATTTTCATATTCATTAAAAACACCAACAGCTGCTAAAAAGCTCAGCACAGCTACTTACCAAAGTCAAGTAGTATCTTGCCTTATGAGCAACGCCATTAATGGATCCTGCTTAAATGAAACCCCCAGAGGACTGAGCTCCTGTGTGCAGCAAAATAACCAGGCAAGGAAACTAAAATCCAGATATGAATGGGTAGATAATTTTTTAAAATTTTTCTTAAAGTATTTACTAAAATATTCTGTATTTAGTAAAGTATTTACTAAAGTATTTAGTTATGACTGTGGTGAGAAGGTGGTCTTGCTCCCTGTGCGTGTATTGTCTCCTGATTTCCATCAGGAGAGGGGTCAGAAATAGAGAGGCTGATTGTAACATGTCCCTCCCAAGCAGCTGTCAGCATAGATGTTGTGCCAGTGCCAGTGGAAGGTCTTTGGATGCTTGGAAGTTGACTTAACCCTGTTTCAGGGTAGGCTGTAGCAAATTCCTGTCTGCTGTTTTATCCACCACCCCTCCCCATTTTTTTCTTTTCTTTGGGTTTAATGAAATTTTCTGGGACCTTAACATCATTTGGATACTTTAATGGATTGATCTGCAGTTGAAACTTACCCAGATTTTATGTCCACACTAGGAATGATAGATGTGAAAAGGCTGATTTTTTCCACGGTGTTAATTTTTTCATGGAGCTATATCAGTTTGTTTTACTGTTGATTCCCACAGCTTAAGCAAACCCATTTGTCAGTAGGATATAAGCAATAATCATAATAGTCTTGGGGTGCATTTAGTGAAGCTGTTGGCATTCCTCCCACTGACTTCAACAAGAGCTGGCTCCATTAACACCAGTATTAACAATGACTAATATTTCACATTGATACGGTGCCTTTCATCCCGTGGCATCCCAGAGTGCTTTCTAAGATACAGCCAGCCTGGAAGATTAACCCAACATTGTAATGACTATGTCTGAAGGATAAATCCACTTCAGTGACAGGACCTTATTGAGGTCAATGGCAAAATCCCATTGTCTTCAGTCAGAGCAAGATCAGACCTATAATGGTTAAGACTATCCCCTGGATTTGGTGTGTTGAATATGAGGTTCTCATCCTTGTTAGTTCAGTCCTTAGAAGTGGGATGAGCCTTCACACATTTCAGGGGTTGGTGGGAGTGTACCTTGCTGGAGGTGCACAGCAGGCTGTCCTGGGCCCATAGAAGTGAGTGATTTGCCATTATTTTTGGTAAAATTCATCAGAAAAGGCCCCTTTCACAGTATCCTAAAGCAGGCCTATGTGTCCCCAGAGCAGAGCAGTGAGTATTTTGCATATGATAAAACAAAGAGCATAATTCCTGCCCATAATTAATTGGCTCCATCTGAAATTAATGAATTTCATATACATGTGTTGGGCTGGTTTAATTTTAATTTAGCATGTGTTTGTCATTTTTATCAGAATGAATTTTCACGGAGAAGGTCTTCCCTCCGGGTCTTTTATTTCTCTACCCCAGAAACAGAGATGGGTCCTTGGCTTTGATGTTTTGGGGACCACTTTAACCCTGCTGTGACTGGTCTTTGAAGTCACTGGAAAAAATTTCCAGCTTTCTGCTCTGACTGTGCTGGTTCCTGACATTTATCTGAGTCCTTATCTGCTTGGCTCATGGGTTAGTTACCTGCTTGGAGTGTGAGACCATTTACACTGGAATGATGTGGCCAGCCAACAGCTTGAAGAGCTGATCTCTGACCCCAGCTGTGGGGCTGGCCATGGCTTTGTCACCATCCTGGCACAGAGCTGGTGTTCCCATCCTTGAGTTTCACATCAAATCATAGCCTGGGCCATCCTGTTCTTAGAGATTGAGTGAAACAGGAGAGATGTTGCTTTGGGGAAGTGTTCAGTGTCCTGTGGGATGTGACACCAAGCAAGGGTCAGGACCCTGGGCTTTTTCCAAGATCCAGTACAGCTCCAGCCCCACCACCAGGCTTATGTCACTTTTCCACAACCAGCTTCCAAGCTTGAAACTTTGCTGCTTCAACTGGAAGTTGGGTCTGCCTGCCTGAGCCTTTGTGTCATGATACAGATCCTCATTTGAAGCTGGTGGGGCTGAGGCTGTGTGTGCCTCCCCAAATCTGAGCTGGATTCATCAGGAGTTGACACTTCCTGGCCTCCTCTAATGTTGCTGCATAATGGAGCTCACTTGGGACTTCTTCCTGGCTTTGAACCTGCGCAACACATTCCTGTTAAAAACTTAAAACAGGCCAGGCGAAGCTTTCTAATCCCAGTCATTTATCTGGAGCAAAGAGCCATCCTTGTGTGTGCATCCTCATTCCCTCAGTGACAACAGAAAGCCAGGGAAGCAGGTTATGTTGTGTTTGGAACCCACGACATCTTAATTTTTGCTTGTTGCTGCTGCAGGGCTGTTGCTGGGCTGCTCATGGGCAGATTCTTCCCTCCTACCTTTAGCTGTTGGCAAGCAGGGCTGCTCTCTCCAGCTCCCTTTTTTCAGAGGCAGAGGAATCAGCCTTTTATTCACCCATCTTTACGTGAGCTGAAGGCTCTTGTCTCTGCTGGTTAAAAGAGTTGCAAATTCAGACTGGAATGACAAACTCTGGGATGCCTAAACCAGGGATAAGCCTGATCCTTCCTCTTCCCATAATTCCATCTTTGCATGTAAGAGGGACCCCAGCCTCTCTGGGGAGAGAAATCCAGGAATGATTCCCATGCTGTGAAAAGGGACCAGAAAGAGGCTGAGGAGCAAGAAGTGAAATTTTGCTGTGATCTGGAAGAAGAGAACACTTCATTCCTTGTGCTGATTTAAGGTCTTATGGGAAAAGAGTTGCTCAGGACCCTTGCAGGGACATCTTTACGTTGTCCTTCACAGTAGATCCTGGTGGACAGTGGATCCTTTTTTTCTCCTTTTTGTAGAATGTCCATCAGCACCATCACGTGCTCTCATTTATTATAAGAAATGGTTCAGCCTCAGGGTGATTTGCTGCCTTCTGCTATAGGTGAAATCCTGCAGAGGTGCCAGAGCAAGACCCGTTTACATTCTCAAGCTGAGATTTTTAAGGTTGTTTCGGGACATTGGAGGCATAAATTCCTTCCCAAGTGTGGTTTGTGGGAGTTTCATGTCACCTGTGCTAGTGCATGTTGGCATGCTGGCTCTCTATGCAGTACAGAATCACAAAATCATGGAATATTCTGAGTTGGAAGAGACCCACTAGAATCATCAAAGTCCTGGCCCTGCACAGGACAGCCTCAAGTAATAAGAATAATAAAAGTTTCTTACTGGATGTCCCACAGACCTTTTGCTACCATTTCCTAAACCTGATGGATGCATGGATGATAATTTCTGCTGTGTAGTTTCATGAGGATAATTTAATGTTTATTTTCCCTACAGATATGTTTGTATGCATGTAGAAAATGCTTTGCTAGTCAGCACAGATACCTGTTTCAGCCCTCCCTTAAAAAAAGACCAAACTGAAAGCCTTTAGAAATAAAATCAGGTTAGCTAAATAAAACCAGAAAGGATGATCAGAGCAAAATCTTTGGAAAGAAGAAAAATAAGACAAATATCTGTCCCTTTTGTGAACAGCTGCCCAGCTTCCTAATGGAGCTGTGAAAGCTTGAGACCCCTCACAGCACTGAGATCCCAGCAGTTCTTGCTGCTAATAGTTTTAGATCAGACAGGAAGCCTCAGGGTGAAACAGTGTCTGTGGGGAATATTTCCAGGAGGTAATGATTGGTTTCATACCTAAACACAGTGCAATTACCTAATGTGCAGATAGTTGAAATTTTTCAGCTGCTGTGAATTATTCGGGTATGTTTTGCTCCTGTGTGGCTCTGCCAGCAATTTTCTGTCGTCTTGTCTTCAGAAATTTCAACTGAGCTTGGGGTTTCCTGGAGGGATCTGAATTTTGGGATGGAAATGGAGAGGTTGGGAGGAGGGGGACAGTGACCAGCTGGTCCTGCTGGGGTGGGGCGTGGGGTACATGGATCCCATGGTGATTTGGGGAGAAGAGATGGAAGCACAAAAAAAAATAATTGATTTTTGTTTAGATTAACAGACCCCTGACTATGA
The DNA here is from genome assembly GCA_013397095.1 of Sterrhoptilus dennistouni. NCBI lineage: Eukaryota > Metazoa > Chordata > Aves > Passeriformes > Zosteropidae > Sterrhoptilus > Sterrhoptilus dennistouni. The sequence goes on along the minus strand of VWZU01008059.1, from coordinate 1,895,351 downwards.
AGAAAGAAGGAATTCAGACCAGAAACCGAAAGATGTCTAGCAAGTCCAAAAAGTGCAAAAAGGTCCATGACAACCTTGAAGACTTTCCCAAGAGCAGCTCCTTTAACCCTGCCGCCCTCTCCAGACACATGTCCTCCATCAGCCACATTTCACCCTTCAGTCACTCCAGCCACATGCTGACCACACCGACACCGATGCATCCTCCATCCAGCCTCTCCTTTGGACCTCACCACCCTTCCAGCATGGTCACTGCCATGGGTTAGCAAGAGAACTCCCCTGCTGAATGCTTACAGTCTCAAAATGAGATTTACTTTATATACTACTTGCATTTTTGCAGGCGTGTGGTTTATGGGTCTGACGTCCCAAATCGAATGGGAGGGGGAAAAAAAAAATAGAATTAAAAAAATTAAAAAAAAAAAAGAGCTATTTGAAGGCATAAGAGAAAGAGAAAAAAAAATTAAAAATGCAGAAAAAAACTACAAAAAGCACAAAAAAGGAAAAAAAAAAGAAAAAAAGAGAAAAAAAGTAAAAAAAAAAGTTTTAAAAAAGTGATGTTTGCCACTTTTTAAAGGAACTCACTATGGCGTCTATGTATTCTTACCCACTGAATCTGGATACCATTTGTGAATAAGCCATTCAGAACTTGCATTCCCTATTGGACAGGATCTCTAGTGCTGTGAAAAAATAAAATAAAATAAAATAAAATAAAAAAACGCTGAACATTGCATATAACTTATATTGTAAGAAATACTGTACATTTGAGGAAGACTTTATTGCATCTGAGGAGCTGTAAAGAAAAAAAGGCATGAAGGACTCTGAGAGAATTTTTTTTAAAGGAAAAGAAAAAAAAAAGAAGATGGGAGGACAATTTAAAAACCAGAAAAACAAACAATGCAGACCAAGAGGAAACACGGTCTTACGAACAAATGGACCAACTGCCAGTCATGTCTTCTCCTTTTATTTTATTTTTATTTTGGTTTATTTTATTTTTTTTTTTGGTTGGATTTTATTTCGGTTTCTTTTTTTTCCTTTCCGGGGAAGGGGGAGGGGGCTGGCTAGAACGGTTTTGATGATGCATTAACTAACTAACTAACTAAATAACTAAATAAATAAAACCTGTAGGGAGATCATTCATTTTTGGGCCACGGGCCTTTTTTTACATAGGAAGTACCAATGGTGTCAGGCAATCAGTGTTAACATGCGGACATTGCCAACAAGGGGGTTTCAGATAGCCATTCTCCAGGTCTATACGCATTGTGAACAAGTTCCTGTAATTGTTGTTTGTATGTATAATTCAACGCACCAAAATAAGAAAGATGTAGATTTATTTCATCCTATTATACAGACTGAATGGTTGTACAAATTTATTTACTGCTAGTGATAAGACCTGCTTTTATTTTTTTTTTTTTTTTTTTTTTTTTTTTTTTTTTTTTTTTTTTTTCCCTTTTTTTTTTTTTTTTTTTGGTTTTTTTTTCATTTTTTTTCCTCCTTTTTTTTTTTTTGGAGAATAAACTAGATTAAATTCTGTTGACTTAACAGTGTTTTGTGCTTGAGGGGGTGGGAAAAGGAATATTTTTCTTTCTTTATTAATTTTTCTTAGCATTTGTTTGGATGGTATTTATTACATAGTTACCACGGGTATGGGAATGTGTGTCTCTGCACTCACGCTGACTGACAGCCAAAGCAATGTTTGCAGTGGCTTGATATAAAAAAAAAGAACTATCACAGAACAAAGGAAAAAAACCCTCAAAAATAAATGGACTGCATGTTAGTGTAATCCCACTGTCCAGTGTGTGCTCCCTGTCCCTTGAATCGCAGCCCCTGTGTGATTTTGGGCTCCCAGGTGGGATTGGGTCCCTTTGGGTCTCAGGCAACCATGACCAAACTGGTGTTGAGGACAATTTGGGACTGGGATAAGTGCAAAGGCACAGCAGGGTCACGATGATCCCGACTGCTTTTAACAGAAGGAAAGGTTTTGGACAGGAGACGGAAAAGCACATTCTGCTCTGTCTCATTGGGTACTCAGTGATAGATCAAACAAGCAACAGTTGAGATCTTGATGTGAAATCAGGATGGACCAGACCTCCCCTTGTCTTGGAGGAAAGGGCAGAATCCATCATGAAAAGCTGGATTTGACGAGATAGGAAAATTCACAAAAATTCAAAGGCCATTAGCCAATCCCATCCTGCAAGAGCTCTCTTTGAAGCAGTGCAATTTTAATTAATATTACTATGGACAACAGCAGAGTTTGGCTCTTATTGTTTCATTTCTGGTGGTTTAGTCCTTAGGAATCCATTCTTCTTTTAGTTTTCAGAGTTTACTCATCCAGCTTCTTTATACTATCATAAGGGTTGGGAATTCACCTTTCAAATAAAGGGTTAAACTTCTTATCGAACCACTCCATTTGCTGGAGATTTAAGCACAGTGTGATAAGACAGAGGTTACCAAGGCTGTGAGAAAATGCTTAAAAAATCCCAAACAAAAATACAACCCCCAAATGTAAAAAAACACCAAACCCTCAACAGATCTGACCTGCAAATTATTTTTATATTTTTAATGCTGAGTGAACTATTTCACCCAGAAATTTGTGTGCTCCTGCCTTTCAGTGCCAGGTGGATGGAAAAATATCATCATATCTGTCACAGCTGTTTGAACCCTCTTTCCTTTTGGTGATCTCTGGAGGGAGGGGTAGCAGTGGCATGGTCTAATCTGCTGCTGCAGGATGGTTCACGTGAGCAAGGGTGTTTCATGTAAGAAGTAAAAAAAACACTTCAGAACTTTCAGGATGATTATACAGAGGTCAAACAGTTGGTGATTTGGGGGAGGAGGGGCAGAGGATTGACCTTTCTTTGGGCTCTTTCTCCCCTGTTTCAAATGAACCTGGTTAAAGCACGTCTACCATAAAGGAGGATTTGGCAGATGGAAGTGGAACGGGTAGTAATCGTTTTGTAATGTTGTATATTCTTCCCTTTCTTCTCTGTTGACAAAAATGTGTAAAAAAAAAAAAAGAAAAGTCAGAACAAATGGTACACATTTAAAATCTTATGTTAATCACCTTTCTGCTTTCTCAATGAATATTTTAAACATAAAGACTAAATGTCGAAATAAAACAGAGTGAAGAATTACCGAGATGCAAATGGAGATCTTGTTGGCTCCTAATTAATCATCTGTGAACTATAAAGCTATTTTCAATTAGCCTGACAAATCAAAGGAAATAATCATCTTTGCTGATATTAAGCTTGAGAGATTATTATTTTTTAATTCGTAATGCTACAACCTTTCCCTCCTTTTGCTCCTCACCAGATTGCAGTTGGACTAAAATATTGATTCCAGGACCTCAGCAATGGTAAAAATTCGAGGAGGATTTGAATGGCAGAATTTTGCAGTCTGCAATTATTGTGGTTTATTTTTTCTATTTGCCTTAGATGGAACTGGCTCCTCCAGTTTTTCTCTCTCTTTTTTTTCCTCAAAAGTGGAAATACGTTCTTGCACTTTCCTTCTGATGTTGTTTCACAGGTCTTAGGGGCATTGAGTGAAATGAAGCAGGATTGGGGCCAGCCCAGAGAATGAGCATCCTGTAAAGGATACAAATGGAGACACTCTGTCTGCATATACTCTAGGAAATATATACATTTTGTCTAGAGACTTCTTACATCAATTATCTTATATTTCAATGTCAGGAGGAGGATGAACAGAATCCCTAAGATCACATCCCCTCCAGCTACCACGTAAGATGCTAAAGTAACATTATTGTTCTATCAATTTCTCAACTAATTTTTATCTTTTAGGATTTTATTCTTTTTGGGCAAATATTCCAGAATTTTTATGTTTTGAAGGGTTTTGTTTGTGTGTTTGTGCTTATGCTTTGTGTTTAGTTTGTTTTGTTAGTTTGCTTGGGTGGACTTTTATTCCTTCTTTCCTTTCCTTTAATGAGTAAAATCTGATTTACAGAAAAGGCTGAGAACTGTTGTTCTTGGACAAACACCCTGTTAATGGCCACTCTGCCTTTCTTCATTGCTGGTGTTGCAGGGAAGAGCTGGTGATGGGCAGGTTGGAGCAGGAAAACCCTCTGAGTCATGGCTCCACTTTGGTAATCCATATTGTGCAAAAAAACACCATGGAAGTCATTAGTGGAGCCAAATCTTGTGGTCTTTTTGCAGGCAAAAAATTCCTTTTGGGAATTTGAGTGAGTAAGAGCTGCTGTGCTGCTGTGTCCATTGCAGCTCCATTTCACTCCAAGCAGAACTCCGTTGACATCAGTGGAAAGATTCCTAATGAGTGAATGCAATGAGACTTGAATCAAGACATCTTATGTATTATTTTCAACCCTATCACCTTGATTTACCCAGCCTACAGAGGAGGAAACTGAGGAGAGGCCTCGTAGCAGTCTACAGCTTCCTCACCCAAAGGAGATGTGCAGTGGCAGGGACTGGTGTCTCCTCTCTGGTGACACAACCTGAGGCCATGGCCTGAAGCTGAGTCAGGGCAGGCTTAGGTTGGATATTAGAAAAAGGTTCTTCACTCAGAGTGTGTTTGGGAACTGGAAAAGGCTCCCCAGGGAAGTGGTCACAACACCAAGCCTGACAGAGTTCAAGGAGTATTTTTTCAATGCTCTCAGGGCACATGGTGTGGCTGTTGGGGTGTTCTGTGCAGAGCCAGAAGCTGGACCCAATGATTCTTGTGGGTCCCCTCCAGTGCAGGATATTCTAGGATTCTGGGATCTTAGTTAATGCTTTAGCTCTCCTGTTCCCATAGTGGTATACATGTGTGCACACAGCTGTTGTGATATTGAAGGGGCATTTTTAAGATTTCCAGCCTCAGTGCTTCGAGGTTGGAGAAAATAGGGATGTTACAATTAGCACAATCTGCAAACTTTTAATTTTTATCCTGTGCTTTTCAATCACAAGTTAGCTTAGGATGCATCCAGACCTGCATTTAGGTTCAGATTAGCAATGTATTTTTGAAGTGATTTCCTCCAAGGTGATAGTTCCACCTCGTAGCAATGAGATTTAACCTTGGCTCATGAAGCATGAAGGTTTCCTTGGACCTCCACCTACTACATTCATCTCAGGCCTCAGGGCCAGAATAAAACTACACTGAAGTTACTCCCTCAAAATATGAGTCCTCAACATGGGTTGTTTTCCCCTCCAGAATTATTTGTATTTCTAATGTCCACAGACCATAGGCCACAAGTTCTCATACTCCTTTTTGGCCACTGGGACTCTTGATTCACTCAAGACTGGTTTTAATCTGGGGAAGAATCAGGGTTGTGATGTAGGGACAAAAGGGAATCTGTTTCATTTTTTGTAAAGCTTAGGAGGTGTTTGGGATACCAAACCAAAAGAAGTTCTTATTGAAAAAGCCCTGTAAACTAAGCCTTTAAAATGTTCTATTTACCCCTACTTCTTCCTATTTACCCCTTCTATAGAGGTTCTATATGGCATTGGAAAACTCAATCCAGCCTTGCCACATGGAAAGAGGTACTAAATGTCTGATCATCACTAAGATGCCAAATTTCACATCACAGCACTGCTTTTTTGGCTGCAGAACTCTCAGTGGTATCTAAAGCCAGAGAGTCTCACACCTGTATCTATCCTTCAGACTATCAAGTATCAAATAACAAATTCTATAAAAATACAATGTTCATTTCAACCTGAGCTGCAAATCCAGTGCTGAATTTCTTCCACTCCCTCCCATCCCTATATCTGGGGAGATGATATGTTATGAGGATTAATCCATCACTTGTGCAGAGTTTGGATGCAGATTGATGAGCACCTTGGAAAACCCATCAGCTTTGACATGTCTCCAGGAAATCAGGAGGGAGGAGTAAGCAAAATACAGGTCCATGGCTGAGGAAGAGAAATGTCCTCCCCGTGCCCTGGATGAGGCAAAGGAGAAAACCAGGTGTGATTGCCACATGTAGAAGGAACAATAGGGGAGGAGAGAGGGTGAATAATTCAGTCTGGTGTTTCCTAACATTCTGGTGGCTGATTTTTTTTAATCTTCACACTGTTTATTTATTTATTTACTTAATTTTTTTAAAATGCAATTTTTGATTGCATTCATCTGTAGAAATACAGATGTACAGGTATAGGCGGGTGCTTATGGGTGGTTTGGACTCCATACCTTGTCACAAAGGGGATGGAATGTGTGTTGTGCCTGTGCTTGGGTGTGTCTGCACCCAGAGCCCTGGGGGGGGACCCTGTGTCACCTGTCTGTGCTGGTTCTGTGTGTGACTCTGTGGATATCTAAGCCACAGCTCTGCAGAAACCAAGGCACAACACAAATGTGTAGCAAATTTATACCTGTTCCATACAATTCCCTGAGGCTATGCAGACTCCCGGGTGGATGTTGGATCACTCTATTGTAGAAGTATATTTCCCTTGTTATAAGTTTAAATTAAGGCTTTGACCTGAAGCTCAACTCATTTTTTTCTCTCAAGGTACAAAACACCTGGTTATTTAACCTGTCCTTTTACATTTCCACTCTGGGTTACTGTCGACTGTAGAAGCACTGAAATAATTAATGAAAACCTGTCCTCTGGGAAGACAGAAGTGACTGAAATGCTCAGAGAAAGTTTGCTTGCAAGCCTCACATGCTGGTGTTCATGCTAACATGGATAATTAGTGAACCACCTGCATGCATATTTAGACTTAGCCCGTGACCATTTTAATTCCCTATTATTATTGCATTGCAATATTACTGTGCAACTGTTTATTTCATTTTTTGTGTGTTAGAATCACATTAACCTCCTCACACTCCTTGAGTGGATAACTCTTTTCCTGCTAAATCACAAATGACCCAGGGCATAACTTGGGGTGGTCCCATGGCTGCAGGTAGCATTGCTGTCTGCAGACCTGGATTTCTTTATTCCAAGCCAGAATACAACTCTTCAGCTCCAGTTCTGCTTTTAATTACACTCTTTCCTGATAGTCACCAGTCATAGAGGAGCTTCTTCTCCCAGCTGCAACCATAGAGAGAAATTAAGAAGTCAGAAGAAATGGAGAAGTCACAGTATGGACTGCTGTGAATGCAGAGGGGTGGTGATGACTTTGTTTTTGACACTGGGGGCTTGTTCCCCCGCATGCCAAGACTAGGACTAGGAAGGGCGGAGGATCCCTCTCTGCAAGAGGTGAAGTTGCCTCCCTTGCAAAACCTCCAGCCAGTTACAGAAGGTCATCCCTCTTCTCCACGTATGCAGAAATGATGGCTGATGAATTTACTTCCTCCAGAGTCACACTGGAGCAGATTTATAGATTCTGTGATAAATTTTAAACTATATTTAGGGACTCTGAGGAAACAGTAATGAATAGACACAGGTCCTGAACTGTTATTCTTGATTGCAGCTGCTTCATAATAGACTTTTTTTAAAAGTATCAGTATGGGACAGGAAGTGGAGGGGAATATAAAATTATGCTGAGCACAGAGAAAGGAGGATCCTCAAGTAAGAATTGAACCAGACCCATGGGAAAGCCAAAAATGAGAAAGGAGGGACTGAACATATGATGGATTTCTGAACAGTCACCCAGGGTCTTTCCATTAATAGCAGGCAGGATGTTTTCCTTTATGAAAACCCGATTAAGTTTGTCAGACACTGATAACCTTTCCATAAGGATTTTCATTCTGTGTACTGGATGCGTGGACGTAAAAGGGATATTCTTGCCTATTAATTTCCGTAGGGTGGCTTTTCTACAAAATCTTGGACATCCAAAAAGAGTTATGCTTCCATCTGCTCCTGCCAACCTTATTTGTATTTAGGAGACCTTTTCCATAGGGGTCATGGGAGAGGAAGGTGAAAGCGTATGGATTTGATGATGTATGTTTGTCCCTGCTGTCTCTGCATAGGTGCTTCATGGATGTCACATAGGAATGGGGTTTTTTTGTTGTACTTTTGCATCAAGAGATGTAAAAGCAGTGTGCAGGCTCTGCTGGTGTCTCTCCTTAGCACCTCCTTGGAAAATTGACTGGAAGTTTTATAACACAAATCTTGAGCAGCAAATTCTGTATCTCTGCTGTGAGTTGTTGTTTCAGTCTCTCAGCTCTTACCCTTGGAGTGGACAGTGGACAACACCCAGGTCCTCCTTGGCTCCTGGCTTTAGCAGCAGGTCTCAGATTTCATTTGCCTGTGGTGCAGAGGATATCTGCCCAAACTGTTCCTGACCTGTCTGAGTGGAAGGAGTTGGTCTCTGGAAGATTTATTTATTTATTTTTTTTTTAAGAATTGAGACAGAAGAGAGCTAGGAGGCAACAAACTTTTCAACCCTCTGGCATTCTCAAAGACCTCAGGATAGTCAAGCATTTAAGTGCTTGCTTTACTGGAGTATGATAGATCAGCACAGAGTGACTAAGCAGTTCAGACATGATTTATGATGTTTGGAGGGATGAGGAAACCCAATGTTTTTAGTGAATTTTCTTTCCATTCCCTCTGGTCTACTTGATCCACCACTCTGACATGATGTCATGCATCTTCACTGTGCATGTAGAGTGAATAGCTCTCCAAATAAAATCTGTCTTCAAACTTTGATGACCAAGTCTTTATGCCAGTGTTGCTAAAATCAGTTGCCAGGCCTCATTCTCTGCTTACTCTCAGGAACTACGGAATTCTCCCTTCAGGCTATTGGATAACCAAATTTCCTCTCTTCTCCACCATAAATCTCCTGCCCTAGAAATTGGCCATTTTTCCTTTAAGGCACTGGAAGTCTGTAGTCCCTGAAAATCCAGGGACATGGAAGGGAAAACATCCATCTTGCCTATAGAAGTTTATTGATTTTGATAAGTGCTCTGGCAAAGATCGATCCATATAAACATATTCCTACTGTGGGAGGATAATCAGAGAGATTTCCAGATGCTTTTAGGTAGCTCTGTAATGCAATTTAAACATAATCTTTGACAATTTTTCAGTTTGATGACTGACTGTATCTTAGGAACCTGGGTAGTTTACATTACCTAGATGGGGGATATGCCCTCTCCACAGTTTATGGGTATAGAGACATTTGTGGTCCCATTACCTGCAGAATGGGATTAGAAGCAGTCTGAGACACTCACACATGAGCCTAAAGTAGCTGTAGCACATTGAAACATACCAGGTGATGTGGTGTGCGCCCACAAACATGATCAGATTGACCTTCAAAATAATTTATTCTGCATCCCTTTTGCTAGACCAAAATGAAACCTTTCGTAGGCATAAAAACACATGCTCTCATTTCAAAAGACCTTACACTCAAAGTGTCTGCTTCTTAATTTCTGAGTCCATTTCCCTGTCTCATATAATCCATCCTTAAGCCCTCTAGTCTTTGCTGGATTTGCCACTTATGTTCAGCAATACACCTTGGAGCATTAAGTGCAACAGGATGGATTCAGTTGATTCAGCGGTTGATTCAGAAACATGAATCAACCCAAATCCTGATCTTGTGGAAGAGGTGGCTTCTGAAAAACCCCTCTCCTCTCCCTTGAGGTGTTGATGGAAAGCTTCCTGCCTCGTTTGTCGGCTTTGGCAGAGCCCTGTGTGAGGGTTGGATTTCCTGGACTGTCAGCCATTCTTGGTCCTCAAATGAACAGACAACCTGTTACAGATGATCAATAGATGCCATTGCCTGCCCTGGTGTGTGAGGCTTTTCAAAAAGAAACTCCCAGGAGGAGATTCAAGCCTGGGATATAATCTTGACCACACTCTGTTGACATTCAGTGAGAGGCAGTTATGAAGGTGGAGTCTTCCTTCCAAATGTTCACAGCACATGTGCCTCAGGGCAATGAAAAAACAGATTTTTTTTTTTTCTCCTTTATACCTAGGGGAAAGTGGAATTACCCTTGGACTGGAGTCATCATTTTGGCTCATCTTTTAAATTTTTAGGTAGTCAGGAGAAGTCTATTTCTGACCTCAGTTGTACCAGTGTAATTAGTTTTGGTGGTGTCAGAGCTGTGACACTAAGGCTGGAATTAATCCAGGACGTTGTGTCTGAATTGTACCTATTAGTTGAGCTGCATGAAATAGGAGCAACATTTGCGTTCAAACTATCTTTGCAGTGAGTATCCAGTAGCAATATTCCTGGTTTTGAGACAAGGCTTTCATTTAGAATCCTCTTATCCCCAAAACCTGCATCAGTGCTCATGGAAGTGACTCACTGGGATGCTGAAAAAACCTGAGGTTTCCTCCTGAGATCTCTTGCAACAAATTTCTGACTGCTCTTGCTGCATTACCAGGACCTTTTTGCATGTTTCTCTACCATCTAGGCTTGGTATTAGGTCCTTAGACCAGGCTAAATACCCAGCTGGAGATATCACCTTTGAGGTATATCTAATCAAATATTTGTCCTCAGGCTTAAGGTTTTCCCAGGCTACAAATACAAGGTTTACTTACCAGTGGTTGTCTGGAGCTTCTCGACAGTAGATAGAGAGAAAAAGGCAGTTCTAAAGCTTTAATGTTATATATATTTTAGACAGCCTTTTAGGGATGCCATCCACATCCTGGGAAGGCCCATTTCTTATCATGGAGCAGCTCTGCTGAAGATTTGGGCTTTGCCAGTATCTAGAAATGAGAGAGGTAAGTCCCATCCAGGACTGACAAAGGAAGGACGACTTTGCTGGCCTTTGACCTTCCCACAGAAGATTTTCTGATTATTTTGGAAGTGACCATGCACTATTTAACTGCAAGGGATTTTCCAAGGAATACAGTGGGTAAGTTAGGAGAGAGACTCCTAATGCTCCTCTTGTAAAAACTTCCCCCCCAAATGGCATCCCAGGAAAGTGTCTGAGGCCCAAACCTTTTCAGATCTGTGCATCTTTGTTTTTATGTCAAAACTGTGCTCAGTGCTGCACTGATTCTTCTTTATGTTTATTATGATCACCTAATCTGCATTAATCAGGTTTTCTTTTTGGTATCAAAAGGGCTCCTGGCAGCAGCAGCAATAATTATAGACACAAATAATTTTAATATTTATCTTATCTAACATCTGAGCATGTATTTGGAGGGCACCCAGACACAGCAATGATGTTAAAGAAGCTTGAAATGCCATTGTATAGGTAAATAAACAAACACATAAATACTTTGATTCTCAGCTACATAAAATTAATGCTTCACACATCTTAAGGGGGTATTATTTCATGGTAAAGCATCATTAAAACTCTAAAATCAAGTCAGGACTACTGAGCCTATTTTAACTTGTACATTTAACCTGTTGCAATATTATGGTCATGTAGACGCAAATCTATGAAGTGGCCCTTAAAATTTATATTTATTTTTCCTTGGCCATATTAGCTTTGATTTTATCTGGAATGGTGACATAGAGCTTTAGGCTCCAATGCCCAATTCTGTAAATTATTAGGTTCTCTTGTTTTTGTACATCTGAAAAATGGAGCTAATTAGCCTCATGTCATCAAACATTGTGAAAGCATTTGAGATGCAAAGTCCTGTATCTCCTTCATTATGCAAGAATGGCAATGCACTTCTGAGGGTGAGGTTAAAAGCTTCAAAGCTAAAAGAAAAGAGGAAAGTCACTGCCATAATAGTACCAACCCCATCCAACTCCAATCAGTGACCTCAGAAATGCCAAAAAACCCTTTAGATAATAAACTTTAAAACTTATTTTTTAAACTTTATTTTAAACTTTAAAAATTATTATTTTTATTAATAAAGAAAAATTTTCAGTACTTTGCCATGGCAGGAACAAGGTGATGCTCTGCCTGAGAAATATTGTTTTCTGAGAATAAACCTCTTATAGATATTCTAAATCTGCAACCAAGTGAATACACAAAGCATGGCTGTGAAAAAAAATAAAAATCAGTGGTTGTTTCAGTTGTCAATCTTAAAAAAAATTTAGATATTAAGAACATGAAAAAAAAATTTTGGCCACAAAAGAATGTTAGATTGTGGCACTGCATTAGGTTCTTCTCACAGGAGCTAAGTTCCTGGTGAGTCAAAAAAATTTGTAGTTGTCCTGAAGCTGGGTTTTGTTTTCAAGTTAGCTTTACTAAAAAAATTGCATGTGAAAGAGAAGGAGACTCATTTCAAAACTGAGCTTGGAGGTGACAGAAAAAAGCTGTGGGGAAATTAATCCCCAAATATATAATTTCTTAATTTTCAAATGGTTTCTCTTTTGGAAATGTATTTGCTTTCATGCTTAAAAAGCTAAATCTTTTGATATTTCATTTTGTAAAAGCACTCTGCTTTTTAAAAAACACAACCAACCAGCCAACCAAAAAATATATTAGTAAGGCAAATTAATGTGAAGATTTTAGGGTAAAATTGAACAAAATATTTTGCCTTAACCTATAATGCATTTAAAAATAATTCAGTGCAAAATGAACGTTAACCATCTTTATTTTTTTGTATTCCATTTCTAAATGGAATACAGGGACATGTCTAAAGTGACATGTCTTACAAAGGGTAATTTTTTCCATGCCCAGGTTATCCTTGGACTTATCCTTGGACTCTCTTTGTGATCAATAATCAAGGTAGGCCAACACAGCCCCACTTCAGAAATCCCACGATTAACAGGGATTGTGAAATTTTACAGCTGTTTTTTGGCATTCTAGAGAAATCCAGTGTAAGGAAAACTTTATTTTATCTATGACTGCCATATTGAATGTACACATGAATGAGATCACACATTTCTGTCCAGGCAGAACCATGAGCAAAGATGGCACCACATAAAAAGAGTGTGTGCATACAAGTGCAGAGTGAGGAGATGGACTTCTTGATTGGACATAAAATTCTAAAAGCTTTAAACTATGTAGTTATCAATTCAGCTGTCAAATAATTGTACCTCTTCACACTGGGTTTTTGGCACGAAAATTTCTAAGGCTACCTTGCCAGAAGAACACTAAGAACACAAGAGTTTCTCTTCTCTTCTCTTCTCTTCTCTTCTCTTCTCTTCTCTTCTCTCCCACTTTTTTTCCAACACAAGTTGATTGTCCCAACACAGAAGTTCCAAGGATGGAAGTAGGTTCTTTTCAAGGTAAGGAATCAGTCTCAAATGGTTTGAGAAACTTCATCCTGAAGGGGAAGTGTCTTGTCAGGTTCATGTTTTATTTCTTTAGGACAGACTTTCAGAAGGTTGCCAAAATACTGTGATACAACAGATTCCTCCAAGACATCAGGTACTGGTGGGGAAAGAGAAGTCAGCCCTACATGAGCCAAAGCTGTGTATTTTCACAAGTCCTTCAGCTGCTCCCCCATAATCCAGGAACGTAGGGGTGTAAATCCCAATCTAATATCTTGGTTATGTTTGTTCTACTACTAATAATAGCTCCACCTACTAGACATGGGGCATAACTCACTGACATTTGTAAGGCCATCTGGGTCTTAACCAGTTAGACACAGTGTGAATCATACATTCTGTGACAAAAACAGTGCTGACATTTCTAATTTTTACTCACAGGGGTATTGCCAGCCTGGAAATGGGGGTTCCTGACAAGAGAACCCAAAATTTTTTTCACACCTTGCTCTTAATCTCCCATTTTTAAAAAGACTAATAAAAAAGAATAAATCCCTTGGGAGCATAGACAGGCTGTGCCCAAAGTTTGATTTAAAAGGGGAACAACCCATCAGGGTCAAGAGAAATGGTTAAGTGCAGCAGTGCTCAGTTACCTCTGCATGACCTTCCCTGCAAACATGGATGGGGGCCTTTCAGCAGTTCTGCAGATGTTGGATGACTCGCTTGTGCTGTTGAAAGACAGGGGTGATAAATAGCATTTGAGCCACGTTTCTCCCCTCCTTCAGGCAGAATTGGAGAGTCTCAGGTATACAGCCTTGGGAGGGTGATTCACGAGGTACCACTCGCACCGGCTTCCTCGGAGGGAGAAAGCTGACACTTCCAGGACACTGACCTCAAGCCTGTGTGCATTTTATGGGTTTCAGCACCCTCAGGAAAACCACAATTAGACGTTGCCTCCCTGTATTTAACACTCAGAGGCAAGCAAACAACAGGGCTGGGGAGCAAATGCTTGAAAAACAAATATCAGAGAGAAAAAAAACCCCAACCAACTCTGACACCACTTGGGTGAATTTAAGTTTGTTTGGAGGTGAACTGAATACCTTTTTGCACCTCCCCACATGATCACCTTGCAGAAAAACAGCACCTCAGCCAAAAAAAAAATAAAAAAAAAAAAAAAAAAAAAAAAAAAAAAAAAAAAAAAAAAAAAAAAAGAAGAGCAAACCCACACAGATTTTGCACTTTGTAGAGGCAAATCTGCCTTCATTATACAACTATGTCTGGCCAGGCTGAGCCTTGCACCAGCTCCTCGTGCCTTTCCCTCCCGTGCAGCACACGAGCTCGAGATGTTGGCAGCTGAGTGTAGGCAGGATCTCAGATATCATGGCAATATAAATAAATAGAGAATGATGAGATAAAATATACGGGCAGATGGAGGTGCTGATAGCGAGATAGGCTGATAGGGTGGTCAGGGTTACTGTGCTTTAGCACATGCATAAACACGTGGGTTGTACCCCTCACCCTGGGGGCAAAATATCCAGCATCCAACATGACACACATGTGGCCATTCAGCCAAAAGTACTCCAAAGTCTTTAGGAAGAATAAACCTTACTTTGTATGGAACTCAGAGTAACAGCAATTTGTATTTAAAAAAAAATAAAAATATATATTTTTAATGGCATATGTTCAGAAGTGGGACTGGCATGATTTTACCCCAAAGTTTCAAGAAAAAGATAAAACTCCCAAACACTCCAATATTTCCTGTACCCATCACCACTTTTTTAGGTAGGCAAATACCCAGTTACTAAGCTGAGAGATGCTTCTATTATGAGAAATGTCCAAATGGCCATTGGACAAGTGATTTTTTGTTACACTTCCAAACATTCATAGATTGGTTTGGGCTGGAAAGGTCCTTAAAGATCATCTAGTTCTAGTCTCCCTGCCACTAAATCAAGTTGTTCCAAGCCCTGCCCAACCTGGCCTTGGACACTTCCAGGGATGGAGCTGCAAAAACATCTCTGGACAGCCCTTGCCAGAGTCTCACCACCCTCAGTGTAAAGAATTTCTTCCTTCTAATATCCAAACCTGCCCTCTGTCAATTTAAAGCCATTCCCCCTTGTCCTGTCCCTCCATGCCCTTGTAAACAGCTCCTCTTCAGCTCTTGTAACCCCTTCACATATTTACAGGCTGCAATAAGGTCACCCTGGAGCCTCTTCTTCTCCAGTCTGAACAAATACAGTTGTCTAAATCTCTCCTTAAAGGAAAGGAGTTTCATCCCTCTGATCTTTGTGCTCTTGTCTGGCCCTTACTGCTATGAGAACCACCAGAGAAAGTGTGAGAGGCCTGGGCTTCTCTTGACACTTGACCAGCTTTTCAGTGTGCAGATGTTATTGTAGACCTGTGCAAGCTCAGTGATGTTCATGAATTCCTGCCTGAATTCCTTCATCATGCTGTCTGTGAGCCCCTGCCCCAAGGTAATGACCACAAAACACTCTGTTTCTGGTCTGGTTTGTTACAGAGCCTGTTACTGGCTGGGTATTTTTGCCAGAGCACTGGTGATGATGGGGAACACTGTCTCATTTCATGCTCACTTACTGAATTCAGCTTTTGGTGACAAGCAGTTAGCGCTCTGTAATCTATGGTGTGGAGGGCAATATATATGTTTTAATAAACAGAACATTTTTACCAGGGACTAAACACTGCTTGAGTTTGCTGAAGAAATTTGTCACCAAAATAAATAAGGGAAAAGTTTAAAAGTCATGGTACATTGGGTATTTTTAGTGTAAAATGCTTCCTTTTTGAAAAATAACTATTTGAATCTTTTTGCGTTTTTCATTTCCAAATGGCATTTTCCTTGAAGGATTGACCTAATTTATATTAAAAGAAAGAGATAAGAACGAAAACTTTTAAATTACTTCCAAATGATACTCAACATTTCATTTTCAGATGAAGAAAATGTTTCGAGCTGACTCAAACGATTTTTGTTGTTGTTTGTTTCATCAAAACCTAATGAAAACCTTCAAGCTTCCCATTTTGCTTTGCTTTGACTCTTATAATTTTTTTCCTCTGCATTTATTATGCTTGGCCCTGCTGCTGGAAAATGCAGTAATTCTCTGAAGTGAATCACCACTGGTGACCTCTTTGAAAATAGTTTTGGTGATACACCTCAAATATCTCCAATCTTTCACGTCTTTCCTCAGGTCTGAGCATTTGTTAATTAAGCATTGCCCCAGAGTGCCAAGGGAAAAAAGCTATTACCATAAAATGAATGCAGGATTTTATGTGACCCTGTTGGAGATATCAGGACCATCATTTTTTCCAAGCAAGGAGTAAAACTGAAATTCTTGGAGTGTTTCCTCCTCAAACCACAACAGGTGATTTTGCACCACTGTCGGGGTTATCTGTCCATGTAAAGTGGTCAAGAATGCAGCCACAAGTAACTGTCGCTAAGAAATTATGATTTTTTTTTTCCAAGCCACAGTGTTGCCATGTCTGGGACATTTCACAGAGGGTAATCAGGCTCTGGTGCAAAAATAAAAATAAAAAACAACCCAGCTGAACTCTCTGTGGATGTGCAATGCAAACAAAACCACAGCTTCGCCTTCCCCACCCTTGCACCAAAACTATGTTGAGGTTTTGGAAAGTATATTCATATTTTCATTTTCACTCCTCCAAGGTAGGACAAGAAGCAGGATGTGCTGAAATACCACAGTGGGCTGCCTGGACTGGGTAGGTTTCCAGCACGTTTTTGCAGGGCTCGGGATGGCTCTTGTTGGTGAGCGGGTTTGGAGGTGGGGCCTTTCCTGTGAGCTGAAACCTTCCCCCAGCCCTTCTGGCCTAAGTGTAAAGATTGAATCTTGGTTGTGGGTGACTGAGAATGGGTCTGGCTCGTGGAGGCAAAGAGGGCAAAACAAAATCTTCATTCCTAAACTAGAATCTCAAAATCACGGAATATCCTGAGCTTGACGGATCATCAAATCTGACTCCTGGCCTTGCCCAGGACAGCCCCAAGAACCTCACCAAGTGCCTGAGAGCATTTTCCAAACATTCCTTGGGCTCTGGTAGTCTTGGGGCCATGACCCTTCCCTGGGGAGACTGTTCCAGTGCCTAACAACCCTCTGGGTGAAGAACTAATGTTAGTTCAGCCCTGCCCAAGTTTTTATTGAGGTGCAAAAATTTCTGTTCTCGTTGAGATCAAGGTAAATTTTACACCAAGCTTAAAATGAAGCAGAGGTGAGCCAACACATAGGGACCAACAGCAGAGAGTCAGGGAGAATAAACCAAGATCATTTAATAGGAGAATTACAGTCTTTTATTTGCATTGTTTCTTTTCCCCAGCTCCAAGCTTTGCATAAAGCTGTCTTTGTTAAAATATTGTGTTATGCTACAGCCCCAGATTGGCAAAAAGGCCTTAATGCTGGTGTTCAATGCAGCACAAAAAACAAGGTATAGTCACTTTAAATGAAAATCAAGGGTAGGCAGCCTCCTGAGAGGCTCAAAGTTTAAACAAATTACAAGAAGTATTTCTCAGGTGAAATTGGAAAGGGTGCTCTGTGATGCAGAAGAGTGGCCATGAGTCGTCTGTGCTCACACCATCCTGGGTATTGTAAGAAGCTTTCTTGTGAAACTGTTTGCCAAACCAGAAGTCCTAAATTGAAATGTGTTGACAGAAGGAATCTTACTACTTATTTATAATTTGAATACATCTTGAGGCAGGTTATGAGATGATGTGGGTAAGTCGTGATCCACCCTCCTTCCTTCCTCCCTGTGTCCTGGTGCTCATTCCAGCGCTGCCCAGGGCTCTCAGGGCATCTGGCATTTTGGGTGCTGATGCTGAGCATCATCCCTTCACCCTGTGCTTCAGAGGGGAGAGAGGGTGCTGGGAACTTGGCAGGATCAGGCCCTTCACCTCATGCCATCCCATGAACCCAAGGGAGCCCACACACGGATTTGTTCTGTAACACATAACAAACAACCTCGTTTTACTTAGAGGGAGGGAATGAGCACTTTGAGCAAATGATGCATTAAATCAGGGCTGCCAACTGCACCTTGATGTGAGTGCTTTGTGCCAAGATCTGTCTATCTATCTATATAATCTTTTATATACCCAGCTCTTCCTGCTCATCTATCTATCCATCTCTCTCACTCCCTCCCTGTATGTATTTTCCTTATTTCAATCTCTTTCTGTGTATCTGTCAGTTAATCTGTCTACTTATTTTGATGTCTGTCATCAGAATAACGTCTGTTAGGGTGTTTTAACTGTGCTGGCAAAGGACACGTTACAATTCCCTTGACACAATTACAGTTGCATGGAAGTCAGGCCCCAGTTTACCTTGACTGAAATCAACTGAAAACAGCAGTTGGGCAGCAGGTTTTATTGTGCAGGGGTCGGAGTCTGGAGATGGAGTATAGGGCTGAGATCTAGTCCATGGTCTGCTGTGGGATTGTGTCATTGTTATCCAATCCCATTGTTAACCCTCTTTCGCCCTGAAAAAGATTTCCTTAATTTTTTTTTTCTACACTCTCCAAGCCTTCTGTCAGCACCATAAACAGGTTTCTATTTTTTGTCTAGAAAACTATCCCATGGGCTCTTTGGCACATGTAGATGTGACAGTCAGGGAGGGATGTGGTTTTGTGGGAATGGCAGTCATTGGACTTGATGATTCCAAAGGTGTTTTCCAGCCTAGATGATTCTGTGATCCCTAGGTGCCACTGAAAGGAAATGACATGTTGTTTTCCCCCTACTCTTGTCTCACATGTGCAGGGTACCCTCCATTTCTCTTTAAGGGCATCAAGTGTGGAGCTGTCATTTTGCATTTGCTATTGTTTCTACCCTCTCATCTCCAACTATCAAATTCTTTATTCTTTATTTGTGTTTTGCTTTCTGTCATTTGAAAGCAAATGAATCTGACCTTCTCTTTTGTCCCCCCATCTCCTGTCTCTTTGTTGTCCCCATGTTTTACTCTCTGTATGTGGTAAAACACATGCTTAGCTTACTTGGATTGTGTTCCCATGTATTAATTTCTACAGCCTGCAGCGAGCCATGAAAACCCATCTGAGCTGGGAAATAACAGTAGCTGTGCATTGGCTGGTAAAGGCAGAGGAAGAGTTTCAATGTACACAAGGAAATCGAACCTCTGATTTGCATAAGACTAGACTGAGCTAATTTGTTGAGTGAATAGATAGGTGAGGAACAAAAACATGCCTTAAAGCGTGCAAGGATAGTTACTGCAGAAACCAGTACCCAAAATGGGTCAGATCCAAAAGGGAAGCTGTCAGAACCCATTGCCTGCTGCTGCTGGAGGTGGTCTTGATCAAAGGGTGAATAAAAAGCAAATATATTATCTTCTCCATGAAACCACAGTCCTTGGGTTTAAAAGGCATCAGGGAGCCACCTGGCACAAAAGAATGCTCCAGAAGTGACAGTATACACAGGGATGTGTGTGGGATTATTTTAAGTTCCTGCAAAACCTAGGATCATTATTTTTTTTCAGAGTTTCAAACCCATGTAAATCTCCCCAGAGTTTGTCAGAGAAGTTTTGCTAAAGAAGCACAGAGTGAGGCAGATGGGAACATGATCTCATTTCCTTTCCTTTCCCAGTGAAGTGCTTTCCACTCCTGCAGACAAAACTTAAATTTCTCAAGGGAAATGAAATCAATGGAAGTCTCTGGGACTTTTCCTCTTTGTTACCTATGAAAGAGACAGACTTTAGGTCTGTACTCAAGAAACATGATCACATTCAGCAGTGGACAGAGAGAGATTTGATATTAGCCGTCACATGAATGTACACACACTTATGAGATATATTTTTGTGTGTAAAAATGCATTTGTGTGTGTGTGTGTATTATATACATATAAGTCCCACTGAATAGGTTTTCCATGTCTAATGAATACCTGGGATCCCCAGGATCAGACAGTTTGATGAAACACACTTTTGCTAAGCATCTGCTATTTTCTCCATCACTTTTATTTATTTTACTAACAATAAAGAGTGATCTAGGAGCAAGAAAGAAAACAATCATTTCTCGACGCGAAAAAGCTCTAAAATAATAAATGCCAAGAGCTCGCTGAGATGAAAGTCCTGAGGTGGTTGTCCTGGAGGAAGGGAAGCTGCTTTGTGGAAGTGCAATAATATTTTCCTTGCCTTAAGACTATGAAGGCTTTTCTGTTCAAGCTTTCCCCCGGAGCTTTCGCAGGATACGGCCGTGTTATTACACCTTTGATAGCGCACAGCCGGGTGATAGCTGCACTAGCAGGTGTGTTAGGGGGTTGTAACAAAACTTTACAGTCAGGGCTTGTTTTCAGGAATCCGTTTGATTGTGCCTTTAATTATGTTTGATTTATGTACGGCGAGGTGGCAAGAGACCACAGCAAACCTGTCCCTGCAGACGAGGTCCTGGGTGGCTCGGCAGTGTTGCAGGGTTTTTAGCTGGAGGTGATGTGAGCCCCCCCAGGCTGCTGAACTGGGTATCTGTGGGCTTGATATTTCTGAATTTCTGAGAGATTTTAGCTTTCTAGCAGCTGCTAACTTTGTCTCAAGGAAAAAAATTCTCAAGAAAGCTTTTTCTCAAAACAATCTTTCTCCAGGTGATGTTTTGCTGTTTCTCTAGTTTAACTGATGAGATTAGAGATGTGTCGTTCCTACTCAAAAATCACATTAAGTCTGTATCGTTTACCTTATAAAAAGTAAAGAATTAAACAATAAAGCCTTTTTTCTATGCTCTTTGCCTTCTGAAATATTTGGAGTCTCTCATCTTTCTTTTGTGCCCTACAATGAGAGGTGTCTATGAAGGCAGCTGCCTTTGCTGCCTGCTCTTGGCTTGCTGCTGGCTGAAAACACTGGTGATGGCCCTCCCAGCATTACTGAAAGCTGTTTGAACGTCTTCAGATGGAAGTGATAAAGGGGCCACCTGACCTCTCTCTCTGTAGAGAGCAGAATGGAAGGAAGTATAATATTTTCCTGAAAAAAAAAAGGCAGAAAATAACAAAATAACATGAGAAGGAACTTCATGGTTGAGGAAAGTGAATCCTTCACTCCTCGGGGTGTCTGGAGACAGGTTCAGCTCTTTTCTTTACAGGTTGATGTTTGTCAGCACTTCTTAAAATCTCCTCTTTCAGTGATTAATACACTCACCATTAGAAATAATTTCTTGTGTCTTGTCTGATGTCTCCCAGGAAAAACAGAATACTTCATCATATCCCTAAACCACCAATTACTTATTAGTTACATGGCAAGCCCAGGAGATCATAAGTTGCCCCTGGGGCAAGCAGCCATTACCCGTTACGGAAAATAATGATCTGACTTTTGGATAACTGAAAAGGGAGGATTATAGGCAAGGAGCTTGATTTGTCCGGGAACTGCCAACCACTTCATAGCTGGGAATCACAGAGAAGGTATCTCCTTTGCTGGCAAACCACAAGGGAAAAATATGCAGCTATCAAAGGGTTCATGAACCTGGATACATCACTGAAATTGGTGCTTTTCCACTGGGCATTGGCAGCCCTCTGACCTCCTACCCTATGGAATATCCAACGAGACCAGTGAGATATGAGCTCTGAATGTGAGTGTGGGTCAAGTGAGCACTTGGATTTTCAATAAAACCTTGCCTGTCAACAGGTCTATGAGTACCGCTTTTGATTCTTCATAACCATTTGCCAAATTCATTAGCCATGCACAAAAACTAACAGGCATCTTTGCCCTTGCAGATCCATCATATCCATGAGAGAGATACAAGTGTCTGTTTTATAAGTGACTTTCGACATGGCCACATTCTATATATCCAAGGAGAGGAGATCTGTCCATTTGTTTTTCTCCTGGATGTGGTGGTGTGTATTGTCCTCCTTCCCATGATGTGAATGTGTGCAGTGGAAAAATGTAAATTGACTGATTTTGGTAAATTGATATCCTGTTGACAGTCTTTGGGATTCTTCAAAATAATTCCTTAATTAGCTACTTCACTAATGAACATAACAGGGCTCAGTAGATTTGTAACCCCTCTTGTAGCATCTTCCCCAAGATTCCCTTCCAGTCCCTAGGAAAGTCCTAGATGACTCTGGATGGGAACCCATGTCCCTGTATGTTCTGTTCCTGATTGAAGTGGGGCCCCCTCAGGGAGCCTGAATCTGATTAAATACTCCTGCACTAGATTTTCTGATTCCACTTTTTAAAGGGAACTGTTTATCCTTTTTGTGTGCTCCTGCTCTTCTTTTCTCAGTCTTCCTTTCCTCAGGAAGATGCTAGCAGGAAAGCTACTACTGCAAGTTAAGTGGTTGTGTATTTAGGGGAGTGTTTGGAGTAGGATTTTTGGGGGGTTAATTAGCTTTACCACTGAATACCTGTCTCGGGATTTTCTTGCAGAGCTCTATCTGTGGTTGATGAATTGCAAGAGGCAATGAGTTCATATGGCTCTGGCATCCACCTACTCCATGCCTTACACCCTAGGCAGCCTCAGTGTGTGAAATATCCAAATATCTGAGATCCTACTGCACATTTTCTCCAAAAACATTCTGCTGACTCCAGCCTTCCCCAAGCTCTTGCTGCAGTACCCAGTTTGGCAGAGTCCTGCAAGCCATTTCTTAGGTCCTAATGACTGCACAGCTCTCATTTTGAAGGCTCCTCAGTGTTTGCTTCAGGTATGCCAAAAAGAGAGGGCGCGGTGCAGTCTTTGGTGAGTTGGCACCCTCTGACTTGAGTCAGTATTTTCAAGCCCTCATTTTTGCAGATGGTGGAACCTGGAGTGCTGGCTCTGCTCATGGTCTTTTTTCTCCTTCCTCTCTTCCTTCAGGAAGCTGGTGCATGAGGGCAGAGGATGCTGGTGGGAGCCTTTGAGATGGTGACCATCTTGGTGACATGAATGAGGAAAAGGAAACAACACTGACATGGGAAGAACCCCATGCTCCTCACATAATTGGGACAGCCACTGGGCCATGCAAGGCCCTCATCTGTGAGAGGACGTTGTGGGTTTGAATTGTACCACTCTGCTGGGAGTTGTCCCCACTTTGTGAGCATGTCATGATAACTAGGGCTGTCTACATCTGCATGGGGTTATCTCTGGCAATGCAGAATGTGAAACCAACGGCACTGAGAGGATACAGTGTCCCAGCTATATATTATAATAACTAATGATGGAACCTTCTCTGCCGTGAGACCTTAGGGGCAGTGGAGCAGTTGTTATAGAAAAGTGGGGGCTGTATCATATAGAGTATTTAAGATGAGGGATGTATTTATCCCACCTCGTTGGATTGCCTTACTCAACCTGTCTTTTCCTTCTTTGTAACCTTTCCTCACCTGAGATCCCCCAGCTCCTGGTGACAATAGGTGGGGGGAGACCATGCAACCTGGCCTCTGACCAAGGTGGGATCCTTCCACCTGCCCTGCCTCTACCACACATGACAAAGAGACTGCTGTTAGTTCACAACCACTTCCCCCACTCCTGGTTTTTTTTAATCCTGGAGTAAACATGCTGCAGCTACAGGACGGGTGGTATGCAGACACTGGGCCAGGACTGGCTTCCACCATGGTGGTAGGAACGGGAATTCCACTGCAGGCTAAGGGGAAGGGAGAGCCCTCCAAGCTAATGTGATGTGGGAGGTCTAATTCCTACCATCACAGGTCTGATTTGTAGGCAACAGATTATTTCACTGGCTTTCACGATGGTTTTTATATCTTAGGATTTTTTTAGTGTTTTTTTTTTTACATGAAAGCAGGAGTGTGTGGATTTTGCAGGTAAATTATAATGAAAGCTGATGGGTGCTTGTGTAGGCTTGTAGAGGGTTTGTGCACAGAAAGCAAGCAGGGGCTGGAGGGAATAGCTGAGTGCCCAGGGAAGGTTTAATTAGCATATAGTGAAAAATCTAAAGGTTGTACAGAGCCCCAGTTTGGTGAAAGACAAAAACTCACTGTTCTCAGAACATACCTCAGCAGCAAGCTCTGTCACACCTGATGCAATGCTTCCCTCTTGGGCCACCCACCTCCAAGACATGATTATGCAGTGAGAAAGAAGCAGCACTTTGCACTTTCTGTTATCATGGTCCTTCTTAATTATACATGCGTAAGTGTTCAGACATGGCCACAATGAGCATGGTACACATCCAGGGGAAGTGAGATTCATCTGAGAATCTTCTACTGCTTGGCAAGCATTTATTAACTCAGGCTCCCAACACCCCCGTGAGGAAAAATGTGTCGAAACCCATTTTCGGTACTAATTTAAAAGAATAACAAACTTAAGCAAGAAAAGTGATTTGCTCAAAGCCAAAGAGCAGGTTGGTGTGAAAGAGCTTGCCTAAAAAATCCAGAATAAGGGATTTTGCCCTTTGTCTCTTCAAATGAGGCCGTGTTCCCACGTTGCTTTGTGTTTCTACAGAAACTACAACAGGGGGGTCCCGGTTCGTGACTCAGGGGCTTGGTTCCAATCCAGAGAGCCATGTTTCCATGATTACTCCTGCTTTATGTAAAATGGCCCTTGTACAGGCTCATCTTGCTGAGCTTTTTGGCGCTGTTCCTGGGCCTGACTGCTACCATAGGGTAGGACTGCAGGATCACATTTCCATTTTGTAAAGAGACACGCTTTCTCAGGATGTGTGGAAGCCTGCTTAATTTAAATAAGAAGTCTGCTTGAAACAGAAATGAAAGCCTAGATCTAGTGAATTATTATTATTATTATTATTAATAATTGCAGTAGTGCGTCAAATTCCTAATTAGCAATCAGATCTGCTAGGAAAAAACAACCGTCCTTCACAATCTCGGGTCTAGATCCACCAGTGCTTAAGTTCTAATTATGTGCTAACACATGCGAGTTTTATTGGGAAGCCATAAGTTGGGAACAAAACTGGCTTTGCAGACCTTGGCTGACATCTTTGCAGTGCAACACCCATCCTCTGGCATCCCAGGGAAAAGCTGTTCTCCATGCAAAGAGAAGCTCCTTGTGAGAACTGGCCATCCCGTGTATGCTTCATATTGCAGGATCAAGGCTCCTATTAATGACAAGGCTTGACAGTGGGGTGAGACCTACAAAGAGAGAGAGAAGGAGATGCTGAGGGTGCCTTGTGATTATGTGGTTGGCGTGTGTTCCTCCACCGTGCAAGGAAAAGGGAAAGAAAACCAGCCAGACTACGGCAGGCATTGTTGTGCAGCGTCCAGGCTGCAGCCTCAGTCATGGCCTCACTTGGAAACCCCTGCAAAGTTTTAGCAACATCTGGTCTTCCATGAACAGTGATATTTATATGTGCAGAAAATCGGTTTCACCTCTGTCTCCTATCCTATTCTTTTTTGTGTGTATGCTGATTCTGTCCTTTTTCTTCCTCTTTTTTTTGGTGGTTGCCTAGTAGCTTGCAGTTGCATTCTGTCTTATCTGATTGTGCCTAGTTACAATCTTTCTCTGTGTGCCGAGGGCAACCCACCATAAGAGCATATGGAATATTTTAGTGTGCATTGTTGGGGTTTTTTTTCTCCTCCTGTTTTTTAAAAATTTTTAAATAGACTTCGGTTTTATTCCCAGCATAATTTTGTTGCTATTATGATTGTCTTTTGTCTCTGATAAAAGCTGACATCCCCAGCCTGTGAGCTATGAAAAGAATCAGGTGAACTGAGGAAGAGTGGGAGGGTTTTAAGACTTTGGGGCTCTCTTCAGCTTAAAAAAACCCCAATCCCCAAATCCCTGCATTCTGAGCAGTATACAACTCTTCTTCCTTCTGATTATCTGAGTGAAAAACCTGTGTTTAGTTCATGTAACATCCAAATTGCCTTTCCGAGGTGCCTCCATTTCTCCCGTGAGTAGAGAAAGCCTCCAAAACATGGTCTGTGAAATTCAGGTTGTGCCATAGGTACAACAAAAAACCACACATGTAGCACGCTCTTCCAGTTTTGTTTTGCCACGCTGGCTTTGCTGGATGGGACAAAAAGGGAAAGTCAGTGACACCTCTAGACTCTTCCTTGAGCAGTGACAAAGGAAAACATGCTGCTTTTGGCAGAGCATGACGCACAGCTAAATGAGAACTGCTGGGCCGACTGTCGCTGGGCTCTTGGCAAGGTCTGCTCTTCCATGTGGGTGCAGACCAGTGTTTCACACCTGTGGTGTGATCAAGGGGGAGTTGGTCATGTTGCTTTCCATAAGCTCCCTTTCTGATGGAAATTTAGCTCATGAGACGATGCTCTATGGCGCAGTGTGTGTGCATGTCTGTGTGTCTGTCTGCCTGGTAACTCTGGAAGCCATTAGCCAAATTCAATCACATTTTACAGCAGGACTGTAGATGTGAAGACATGCAGCTCCTGTAAGCTGCTGGAAAACAGTAGAGTATTTGAGCTGGATATTTTGTTGAAAGAAAGACAATGATGTTACATCCACCCTTGTTGGACATTAGAGAATCCATACAGGAAGGATATTTTGAATATCCTACCTGTAGGAACAACTTCAATGGGTTTACGCCCTAACAGATACCACAGAAATCACTGCCTGGTTCTGTTTTCTCTGTGGCACCTAATAAGTCACAAACACATGCATGAGCCTTCTTTCTTTATCTCTTCTCTTCTCTTCTCTTCTCTTCTCTTCTCTTCTCTTCTCTTCTCTTCTCTTCTCTTCTCTTCTCTTCTCATCTCTTCTCTCTTTCTTTCTTTCTTTCTCTCTCTCTCTCTCTCTTTCTCTCTATTTTTTTTTCACTAATAAGGGAGCTCCTGCTGCAGCCTTAGTTCTACTCTGTTAGAAGTCAACCAACCAGCAGATAAAAATCACTTTGACACGAGCTCCATGAGAGCTGCTGTCCACCTACTATTTTTTCCCTTTTCAAATGCTTGGAAAGGGAGTTCCAGAAGGCGTAAGAAACACTTATTACCTTATTATTTGAGGTAAATCTAATCAGCGGGTGATCTGTCATTATGACATTTCTCCGAATATAAGAGGAGAAAAAGCCTGGGGACATGGCAGTGATAAGTTTCCCACCCAAGACAAACCAAGGTGAGCCCAATTGGGTCGGAGTGTGACTGATCACTGTGGCTGTACCCTGTCACATATCTTGCAAGGAAGCTCACATCTTCTTGTGGGTAGGTTAGTGCTGTTTCTCATTATTAATATGGCTCTGTAGGTGTGCCAGGCCCTTTCCAGACTAATTAAATAAAAGGTCTCTGCCCCAAGGAACTAACCCAGCAAGGGATGACAATAAACAACAAGAGGAAGAGGGTTACGCAAGTGAAAGATCATGAGATACATCTCATGTTGTACCAGTATGTTGGGCCAAATCCTCAAGTAATTACATAAAGCCCAATTTTGCCAAGTTGTTCATTGTTAAGTTGCTCCACCCTCATGTAAGAAATCCCATTGAATTCACTTAATGAGAAAAAAATACAGAGTTGTACTGAGAGGGGAACGATCACACCTGCAGCTCAAGAAAGTGGATCTGGTTGTGGGGAAAGGTTTATCAGGAGATAAAGAATACAACTGAGCTTTAAGCTGTTATCTGGGTGACACATGGATATTTAATTTTATCAAGCACTGCAACAAGGTGGAACGATGCACTCAGATTCCCTTCAAATTAATTATTTTCAGATTCAGTCATTATGATTGGATGTTATAAGGGACTTAGGAATAAATGGGAGACAAGTGTCCTTGAGAATCTATCTTCATATCTTTAAAACTGGATCTTCTGCATCAGCTATCAATTCCCATCTCTCCCTCAGAAAGACCTTGTCTGAGAGGTTCCCTCCTTCCTGAAGCCACAATGACTCACACTTACAGTTGACATTCAAGGAACAAAGAAGTCTTCAGAATCTATCTTGATGTTCATTTGGGCCAAGATGGCAAGTCCCAATCTGCTTTGCTTTGAGCTTGGAAGAGAGAGGGGCTGATGCTAAAAAGATCAAAGCAGGTCCAGATTCCCCTGACGTTATTCTGCTTAAATGTAGGGTTTGGGGATAATTCCCAGCTCTAGTTTCAGGAAAATCTCCTACCTTTCAGCTGTGAGTCTTGGTCTTTCAAAGAAGCAAATGCTCCTCTACCAAAGGAATCTAGGTCTATGGCAAATAACAGCTTTGGTGTTGGGAGATCTTTTTTTTTCCACTGGATCTAGGCCATAGACAGCTGAAACACAATTCCGAGAAGTGGGCAAACAACTGTAGGGAGGGAATAGTTGGGAGTGCGACTGTGTTCAGGTACGTAGGTTGAAGGCAAAGGAAACTTTGTGTATGTTGGCTCTGAAACCATGTGAGGTAGAGGGTGGTACAGAGAAAAACTCAGACGGTAGCTCACCTCCCTCTTGCCCCAGGGGCAAATGCCTTATTTTCAGTTAGGAATGGATACATAATAAAGGAGCCAGCTCTGTTGCCGTCATGATGCAGAACCTGGCAGTGCCTGTTTCAGAATGCTGGCTTAAGCATAAACAATACCACATGAGAACAGGGAGAATGATGATGGACCCAAAATTTGTTAAACTACTTGCAGAGCACACATTTTGCCTGTGCTCTGGCAGCCGGGGCTCTCACAGAGCTTCCTGAGGCCCATGTGCTCCCAGGGGACATTCTGCCCTCAATGATCAGGATGCTTATGCTCTCTTGTTCCCTTTTGGACAAGGTCAGCTCACAGGGAAGAAAGGGCAGGACATCAGGGATCCTATCAAGAATCTCCAGCTGATGTGGTACCCTGTGAACACCCACTGTCACCACTTGTCCCAGCTCCTGACCAATGCTGCCCAGCCAATCCAGCTCTGACAGGGTATAGATGTGCATCTCAGGAAGCACAGATGGATGTCTGCTCAGCACCATCAAGGACTTGAGTTACCCCAGGCTCCTGCTTGTGCTGCCTGTCAGAAATAAAATAACCCGGTGGCTCAGGCAGGGGACTCGAAAGGGAAACTGATACAGAACAGTTAATACAACACCAGTCCTTTACACTGAGGATGAGCCAGTCACTTCTGAGCAACATAAGAAATCCACTCCAGCTGAAAAGCATATGTTTCTTTTCTCTTTACAGCAAAGCTCCCATTTCAGGCACAGGTATTATTTGTTTCTCGAAATCCCCTTTCCCTGTGTCTGCTTCGCTGACCTGATCATCTGAGAGCCCTGAGAGTGGTAGTTATCCCTTCCTACTATTGTTTGCTCTCAAGACCAGTTTGGAAGTGCTGTGTGCATGTGTGTTTGCTTTGTTTCTCTTGCTAGTTGTTGCTGGTATTTTTTTCCTTTTCTTTTCTCTGGGCTTAGATGTACACAAATACAACAAAGAAATCAAAAGCAGGAGGACTGTGGCACGCAAATCTGTCAGTGTGCTATTCAATTAGTGTATTGTTACAAGTGAAACACCACCAGCCTGCTGAGAAAAAGGAAGTGCCAGGTGCTAAAAGGACAACCAGACAGCTCTTGGTGTAGCATACCAGACAGGTTTTTCTGTCTTCCAAAAGTTTACTTGTTCTTTCTCACATACAGATGAGTAAAACTGGAGGGCATCTCTTGATTTTCCAAGTTGTATCCCTTCTCTCTTTTAAACTCTTCCATAAGATAAAAATGGTTCATGTAGAAGGAAGTTTCTTGGTGTGTTTTTGCTCTCATTGAACTAACTGGAAGTGTTCAGTTCTTTCACCCCAGTCTTTCTTCCACCAGCCGGTATTTATTTAGTTTTAGTTTATGCCATTTGTTTTACTCATGCTGTCTTTTAGTTTAAATAGATTTTTTTTCTCCCTATTTGCTCTCCTGATGTACTTATATATAAATCAGCAGTGTTGTCCCAGTTCTTGCTTTGTTCAGCTAAACAAGCTAAGAGGTATCTACTTTTTCTGTGTCATAGGTTCACCATTTCCTGACACATCTCAGCACTGTAGCTTTGTACTGCGAGTTCATCTCTCCTAAATACAGGTAACTAGGATCTGTTTTGTTGTTTTGGAGGTTGTCCTCCATGTGTTTTGTGCAGGTCAAGACAGAAATCCCTCTCTTCTTATGGGAAATACTTTATGAGGCACATTTTTGGTAGCCATGTCACTTGCTGTCTTTGAATGCTTGATCCAATTCTGTTTAACACTCTATGAATGATCTGCATGAGGGCATTAAGTGCATCCTCAGTAAGTTCACAGATGACACTAAGTTGGGTGGGAGTGCTGGTCAGCTGGAGGGTGGGAAGGCTCTGCAGAGGGATCTGGACAGGCTGGATCCATGGGCTGAGGACAATTGGATGAGGTTCAACAAGGCAAAGTGGAAGGTCCTGCCCTTGGGTGACAACAACCCCTTGCAGTGCCACAGGCTCGGGGAAGAGTGCCTGAACAGCACCTGGAGATGCTGGTTGACAGCTGGATGAGCCAGCTGTTCCCAGGTGGCCAAGAAGCCCAATGACATCCTGGCTTGGATCAAAAATAATGTGGCCACCAGGACCAGGGCAATGATTGTCCCCCTGAACTCCACACTGGTGGGGACACACCTCAAGTTCTGTGTTCAGTTTTGGGCTCCCGGATTAGATGAACTTTAAAGGTCTCTTCCAAGATAAACTACTCTATAATTCTATAAAGAAAGACGTTGAGGTGCTGGAGTGTGTCCAAAGAAGGAAAAAGAAGCTGGTGAAGTGTCTAGAGAGTAAGTCACATAAGGAGCAGCTAAGGGAACTGGAGTTGTTTAGTCTGGAAAAAAGAAGAATTAAGAGGGACCATATTGCCTTCTACAACTACCTGGAAGGAGGCTGTAGTGAGGTGGGCGTTGATTTTTCTCCTAAATAACAAGCGACAGGACAAGAAGAAATGGCCTCAAGTTNTAACCCGGTGGCTCAGGCAGGGGACTCGAAAGGGAAACTGATACAGAACAGTTAATACAACACCAGTCCTTTACACTGAGGATGAGCCAGTCACTTCTGAGCAACATAAGAAATCCACTCCAGCTGAAAAGCATATGTTTCTTTTCTCTTTACAGCAAAGCTCCCATTTCAGGCACAGGTATTATTTGTTTCTCGAAATCCCCTTTCCCTGTGTCTGCTTCGCTGACCTGATCATCTGAGAGCCCTGAGAGTGGTAGTTATCCCTTCCTACTATTGTTTGCTCTCAAGACCAGTTTGGAAGTGCTGTGTGCATGTGTGTTTGCTTTGTTTCTCTTGCTAGTTGTTGCTGGTATTTTTTTCCTTTTCTTTTCTCTGGGCTTAGATGTACACAAATACAACAAAGAAATCAAAAGCAGGAGGACTGTGGCACGCAAATCTGTCAGTGTGCTATTCAATTAGTGTATTGTTACAAGTGAAACACCACCAGCCTGCTGAGAAAAAGGAAGTGCCAGGTGCTAAAAGGACAACCAGACAGCTCTTGGTGTAGCATACCAGACAGGTTTTTCTGTCTTCCAAAAGTTTACTTGTTCTTTCTCACATACAGATGAGTAAAACTGGAGGGCATCTCTTGATTTTCCAAGTTGTATCCCTTCTCTCTTTTAAACTCTTCCATAAGATAAAAATGGTTCATGTAGAAGGAAGTTTCTTGGTGTGTTTTTGCTCTCATTGAACTAACTGGAAGTGTTCAGTTCTTTCACCCCAGTCTTTCTTCCACCAGCCGGTATTTATTTAGTTTTAGTTTATGCCATTTGTTTTACTCATGCTGTCTTTTAGTTTAAATAGATTTTTTTTCTCCCTATTTGCTCTCCTGATGTACTTATATATAAATCAGCAGTGTTGTCCCAGTTCTTGCTTTGTTCAGCTAAACAAGCTAAGAGGTATCTACTTTTTCTGTGTCATAGGTTCACCATTTCCTGACACATCTCAGCACTGTAGCTTTGTACTGCGAGTTCATCTCTCCTAAATACAGGTAACTAGGATCTGTTTTGTTGTTTTGGAGGTTGTCCTCCATGTGTTTTGTGCAGGTCAAGACAGAAATCCCTCTCTTCTTATGGGAAATACTTTATGAGGCACATTTTTGGTAGCCATGTCACTTGCTGTCTTTGAATGCTTGATCCAATTCTGTTTAACACTCTATGAATGATCTGCATGAGGGCATTAAGTGCATCCTCAGTAAGTTCACAGATGACACTAAGTTGGGTGGGAGTGCTGGTCAGCTGGAGGGTGGGAAGGCTCTGCAGAGGGATCTGGACAGGCTGGATCCATGGGCTGAGGACAATTGGATGAGGTTCAACAAGGCAAAGTGGAAGGTCCTGCCCTTGGGTGACAACAACCCCTTGCAGTGCCACAGGCTCGGGGAAGAGTGCCTGAACAGCACCTGGAGATGCTGGTTGACAGCTGGATGAGCCAGCTGTTCCCAGGTGGCCAAGAAGCCCAATGACATCCTGGCTTGGATCAAAAATAATGTGGCCACCAGGACCAGGGCAATGATTGTCCCCCTGAACTCCACACTGGTGGGGACACACCTCAAGTTCTGTGTTCAGTTTTGGGCTCCCGGATTAGATGAACTTTAAAGGTCTCTTCCAAGATAAACTACTCTATAATTCTATAAAGAAAGACGTTGAGGTGCTGGAGTGTGTCCAAAGAAGGAAAAAGAAGCTGGTGAAGTGTCTAGAGAGTAAGTCACATAAGGAGCAGCTAAGGGAACTGGAGTTGTTTAGTCTGGAAAAAAGAAGAATTAAGAGGGACCATATTGCCTTCTACAACTACCTGGAAGGAGGCTGTAGTGAGGTGGGCGTTGATTTTTCTCCTAAATAACAAGCGACAGGACAAGAAGAAATGGCCTCAAGTTGTACCAGTGAAAGTTTACATTGAATATGAAGAAAAATGTCTTCACCAGTGAAGACACCAGTGTCTTCAGCACTTGAATAGTTTTCCTAGGTGAGCACTGGAGTCGCCATTCCTGGAGGAATTTAAAAGACATGTAGATGTAGAATGTGGGGATATAATTTAGTGGTGGCCTTGGCAGTGCTGGGTCAATGGTTGGACTCGGTAATTTAAAAGGTCTCTTCCAAACTAAATGATTCTATGATCTATGCATCCCACTTTTCAGAAATAATTTCAGTCCCCAAACTGATTCCTGAAGAACTGCAGTTTTAGCTTCCTTCCAGCTCAGTACCTCCTCTCTCAACACCATTGATTGTAATTTCTGATGTAGTAACACCCCTTTCCATCATAAAATTCCTTTCCTGATCTCCATATTCTACCATTCAATAATTTCTCATGAGGTACCATATTAAATGGTTTCCTGAAGCCCAGAGAGATTAGACCTGCTACATTTTATTCTTTAGAAAATCAGTGATCTATCAAAGCAAATGATTAGGTCAGTTGAGAATGATCTATTTGTTCTTGCAAAAAAGCACATGTTTTGTTGCAATTTTCATTTGTATCCATGCCTTTAATTATTCTTTATTGCTGATTGTGTTCCATAATCTGATTTATTGCTGACGCCAGCCCACATCTTCTGGTTCAACTCCTTGAACTCAGGACTTTGTACACCTTTTAAACTTCTAAACAGTCAGATTTTGTGCCTATATTTAGACAAGTAAATAAAATGATCTTGGGTTCATTCTCTGATCCCAAAAAATCATGGCAGAGCATGGTTTGAGATGGTACACCTACACTTTAAAATCCAACTTCCCACCAAAAAAAAGTTGTCCCATGGGTGCTCTGTACAGGGAATAATGCACATGATGCCTTCTCAACCACGCCTCAGCATGTCAGGTGCCACAGGACAAAACTTGCTAGGGACAGAGCTAAGAGCAGGGCAATCACATGCCCTGGCACTGTTTAATATGCTAGTTTAGGCAAAACTGATGATTCTTTCTGCCTTTTCTCAGACCTCTGCAGGGAGATTGTTTAGTTTTCCCTTGAGCCATTGGCAGTTTCAAGAAAATGCTTCATACTCCCTTCCCTCCTTTCCATTAGCCTTTATGCCTCTAAGCCTGTGTTCAGCATTCCCATCCTTTACTGGAAACTTTTGTGATTTGTTTGAATTTCCTTTGCAAATTCTAAGTGGGTTTGACTTGTGGCAATTCTTCTACTCGATGCCTTTGTTTTAGCCACCATATTTCAGCCATTAAAAATGTCAGTGCCTAGTTTGGGAAGGGGGTGAACCTGTCTCTCTCCAGAGTCTTTGGATGACCTGAAGCACTCATCCCCATTCTGATCCCTTAGAAACTGGGGAAGAAAAATATCATCCTATTTTTAAGCAATCCTTTCTTTATTTGCTCACTCTTATTCTCACTACTATGAACAACAAACAAGAAAATGGAATGTTTTAGGGTGAGTTCTTCAATCCAGAGG
Organism: Sterrhoptilus dennistouni; assembly: GCA_013397095.1. NCBI lineage: Eukaryota > Metazoa > Chordata > Aves > Passeriformes > Zosteropidae > Sterrhoptilus > Sterrhoptilus dennistouni. The sequence goes on along the minus strand of VWZU01008059.1, from coordinate 1,861,281 downwards.
CAGCTCTATTGGATCGATGGTGATTTTTCCCTGGCTGAGACCTGTGCCCACAGCTTTCCCTGGAGAACTAGGATGAAAAAGGTTTGACGCCATATTTTTCCTGCTCAAGTCAGACACAAAGGGGATTGTTGCTCCCATGTACAGATTTTTTTTTCCCTCCCCACCCCTCTGGCGTGAAGCATAAGGCTGCACATTTCAGCTACTTTTTGGATAGAGGCAATAATTTCTTAATTTGCCCTGAAGGGGCACGCGCATAAATGGGGAGGAAAAAAATTAAGAGCTTGTGGAATTGATTGGAGGAGAGATGCATCTTGTTCAAACTAGAAGTGAAAATATATTCCAAAGGAGAAATCATTAGCATTTTCATTAAATGCCAAAGAGTGTGACTATTAGACCTACCTCAGGCAACCCTGAGGTTGAAAACTTTTCAACAAGATTTAATTGATCCAGATGGATTGAGGTTGTTTTTGTTTTTACCCCTTCCACCCTTCTACCCCCTGCTTAAATCTCTGTACTCCATCACCTGTGAGAAAACCCCAAACCGAACCAAATTAAAATAAATAAACAATACCTTCAGCCCACGCCCTGGAATGAAAACTGCAGTGTAATATGAAATGTGTCCTGATCATCTTGTTATGGAGCCTGGTGACTCACCAACTGCTACAATTGGGGTTAGATAAAATAAAGGAATTATAATTAAGGAGGCAGCAGGAGGATGTTAACTGGGCAGTCAGAGAGAGGCAGGCCCATCACAGACCTGGCAGCCCTGCCAGGGATGTGTGGACATGAGACTCTGCTGGTGGGATTTGCAGCAGAGGGTCTGCTTAAAAAGACACAACAGGGCCCAGCCTGGCTGAGGTACTCCAGCACATTGGGAGGATGGGGATCCCCAGCTCTTGTTTGGTCTTCTGTGGGTATCCCCCAAAAATGCACAGTTCCCAGCTACTGTGAAGGTGGGTGGTGAGGGGCTCACCTGCCAGTCCTGGCTAAGGGAAGTCGTGGAAACATTGCTTGAGTTGTTGAGGATTTGGCATTATTTCTGGGTAGGATTTTGATCCTGAACTTTGACATAGGGTCCTCTTTCCCTTGAAGAGAAATTTGAATCAGCCCTCTGGACCCAGCAGAAACTCACCTCTGGTGACTGTAAGTAGCGCCAGTGCAGACACATCCTCCAGAGCAGTGGGGAGAAAGTTTACTACTGATGGGGAAGAAGACAACAGCTTGGTGGCACATGACTATTAGGTTTAGGCAACGTACTTGGCACAGAGGCAGTAATATTTTTAACCTGCTGGATACAAGATCATGCAGTATGTAGTCAGATTGGGCCTTCCAATACTTACCATACCAGTAGAGATATTCTTTCTCTCCTCATGTTCTCAGTTAGGTTTTTTGGCTCTTGGATTCCTTAAGAAAAATGACTGCAGAAATATTTCTGCTCAAATCTCCTGTGTATTTCCCATCTTACTTCCAGCTGGCCTCAAAGTCCCAAAGCCAGGTGGGTGGAATGATGGTATTCCACATGACGACATGCCAGAGCAGGGCCACAAATGATCTATGGCCAGTGCAAATGCTTCTTATGTAAGCCCATGAGAGCCATTTGCCTGGGTGCAAAGCACCTGATGCTTCAGTTTAGGATGGCTTAATAGCTCTAGTAATTATCCAAAGGAGCCCTGAATACTCTCATGATTAAATATCAGGTTAGAACTGGACCTGAGATGAAATCTGTGAAAATGCAGTCATGTTTGGAAAGGGTTGCAGGAGTCATCCAGGGCTGTGACTGTGGTATCAGAGTTGCTTGGAAGGAGAAGTGTGATGATTTCTCTAGCAAAAACAATAATGGGAGTTTTGGTAGGATGTTCTGTATTACTCCCCAGGCTGGAGTTCTGCCAGGAGATAGGAATTTAAGTGCCTGAATGCAATGCTTCAGTGATGGAGTTGGTGGCTGGCTGAGCCTGGAGCTTGCTCCAAAACTTCACCCTGGATTCAGCCATGTGTGACCCTGTTTCCTCATACTTCTCTGTCCATCAGCATCTGCCTGTTGTCACTCATCTGTCACTTACACTGGAAATGCCCTGGGGCTGGTATCCCCTCCTTGTTCAGGGCTTGTGCAGCCTCTTGCACAATGAGCCCTGTGGTAATATGGCCAAACAATTGCTAAGGGTGAAAGATCGCGGAGTTACAGATGGCAAAACCAGTCCTCAGGACTGGCTGTGTAATAGAATAACAACAACAAATTCATATTAATAATGGCAGGAGTAATGAATGGTTATATTCAAATGTTAGCTAGCTGGAGCTCGCCACTCGCTTCTTCTGCAGTTACAGTAAAATTTATTCTCCTTGCTGAACATGTATTTGCCTGCCTTGCCAACGTGCTAATTCTGGCCCTCGCAGTTTTTCTATTTGCTTTGCTGTATCTTTCTCAATTAAAAAAAAAAAAAAAAAAAAAAAGAGAAAAAGAAGAAATAAAAATCAAATCACATGGCATCAAAGAGCTACATCAGGAGGTCATTGCATCAAATGCTGCCGCTAGTTTAATAAAGGAACTGACTAATATACTCATTAGTGGTGCTCGTTGCTAATGCCCGATCAGATAATGAAATTGAAATATCATGTTTTAGGGTGTAATCAGGATCCCTGCAGGTGCTGGGATGGAATTGCCCCATAGGTACAGCATTACACAGTTAACTAGGTGTGTTACTTGACAGGGTGTTTCAGCTTCCCAAGCCCGCGGGTAGGAAGACATGAGCAGGACTGTCAGTGTAGCTGGTGAGAATGGGGAATTGGGTTGGAAACAGCGGAAAAAAGCTGAGGTGACCTGGGTTAAAGTGGGTTGAGGCAGCTGGGGGCAAATGGCAAGTGTCAAGGCACCTAGGGGCCCATCTGGGACCAGGTGGATGTGTGGAGATGCAGGGCTGGCCCTTTGGGAGGACGCACAACGCTGCCTGCGGATGAGGAGCTCCTTGGGTTGGCTGGTGGGTGTGTGCAGATAAAGGCACTGAAGCAGGACTCCTGGAAACATCAAAAATTTCACTGCCTCCCTGGCATTAAAAAAACTAGAGAAGAAAAGACCAGTGTGGATGCAAAATCCCCATGTGTGGAATTGGAATTGGGGATCCTGCTAGACCACCCCTGAGTGGGGGTACCAGGCTGCTTTTATTCCTGGCTCTGAGTTGCCAAGCCCTTGGTTATCAGGCAGTAGCAAGAAGGGATGGTCCTTGCTTCCCTGGGTCTACACTGTCACCTACACAATCCCCAGTGTCCCAGAGAAGATGCAATAGCAGCCTCATTGTTCAGGGATGACAGACCAGCATGTCACAAGCTTTCCACTTGCTTTCTCTTCCCCAACTCAAACATTTTGTCTTCTAAGTTTTCCACTAAGTGGCCAAATCCATAGAAGTTTGCAGCACTCTTTTTTAAATTGCATTTTTTTAATAGAAAAATTGAAAAGACATAAAAATATTTAAACCCAGCCCCAGTCTAATCAATGCTACCAGACTTTGGGTAAACCAGGCTGAATGACAAGAGTTTTCCAGAGGAATTTGTACTGTATGGAAGTTAACATTAAACACTTTTCTCCATTGCCAGATGATTTAATACTTGATGAGCCAATGAAAGACTTCAGAGACGCTCAAATTACTTCCTAAGTTGCTCACAGAATATGTTCTGCTGAGACAACACCAGGCTAGAGACTTCAGTGGGATTAACAGTAAAACAAAGTTTTGTTTTACTAGAGCGTTTTAGATTCTCTTCCAATCTTTCCTTTTATTTTTTTTTCTCTCTCCTGCTCGTAATAAATTAATAATAAAATTTTACATGTCAATAACAACCCCTCCTGGCTAGTGTCTCTCAACACTTTCTATTTGTCCTCTTCCTTCAGCTTCCCAAAGCTCCCTCCTTCCACTTTTTTTTTGATGTACTGTCCTGGAAAGACAGTTCATATCCTTTCAGAAGAAGCAATGAGCTCACCCAGTACTCACACAGCTACTGTCAAGTCCTTCAGAAGAGGGATAAAAGAGGTGGGGTGAAGGAAAATAAATTCCTCGGGTTTCTCAGAGAAAAAAATCTTTGCTTAACTCCAGGAGAGGGCTCAGGGCTGTGAGTTATCTGGGAAGGGAGATGTGCTCTTGCTGCCCAGAATATGGTACCTGTCCTATCCTACAGGGAGATAGGATTTAAAACATTTAATTTTTTCATCTTTTCCCCTTGGCATTCTCTATTGGGCTAATTGAGGCAGGATCCTGACCGTGTGCAGACAGACTGCTCTGAAACTTGTTTTTAGGTAGATTCTACAGGGAGATCCATGGGAATCAGGTCCCTATATAATTACACTGAAACACCTAAAGCTATGACTGTGTTGATAAACTAAACAGGGCCAGGGCTCAAGCCCAGCTACTGGCACATGAACTCCCAAACTATCCAACTTTTAGCATGGTCCCTGGTGATGGTTTTGTCCTGTTGCAACTAGCACTCTCCCAGACAATGCCTGGGCACGGTCCAGGGACAGCCTGGGCCAAGGAGCATCACCACAGGCAGTTCAGATGCAGCCCCCCAGTTCTGGAAGGAAAAGCACTTATCAGCATGGACCCAAACTGGTCTGTGCCAATCGGCCTCTGGGCCGGAGAACAGCCCCATGCATGTCTTATTTACTAGAATAAATGAAGTTGAATGCTTCCAAGAATGTAACCTGAGATGCTGAATAGGAATTTGGGAGCATGGATGGGATCATAGCACTGGGTGGGGGGGGGGGGGGGGGGGGGAAAGGGAGGATAAAAGTGGTGATTGATTTTTCCAAATATGAATCAGTTCTTTCCTATGGATCTGCTGTGCACAGTTTCATCTCCAGAAATCCTAAAAGGGACCAGATTTCTTATTGCCCTTTTATGCTGCTGCTGTTTTTTTGTACATTCATAATCCACTTGTGTCCCCTTTCCAGATAAAACAGTACAAAAGTGATGAAGGTGGACAACTACGGTAGCAAGTCAAGGTTATTTAATACTGGAATAGAAGGGTTTTTTTTTACCTGGAACAAGGTGTTCTGGTGTTTTCCTTCAGGCTCTCGTCAGGAGTGTTCGATGCCTCTGTCATAACTTGGTGAAACAAGATTTTTCACTGCCTCCAATCTGCTGCAGTGCAATATTGGGTGGAAGGTCGTAATAAGACTTCAGTGGTGCTGGTGAGAATAAATCTGGGGTGATTACACTGCCTCATTCTCACAGCATGAAATGGAAGTTTGTGTATTGGCATCCCTTGCCATGAGCAATCAACTTCCTGGGTGAACACGGAGCCTGTGTTTGTGCAGCACTTCATGGAGGGGTGTCCTTGTCCCCAGCCAGCTCACCAAACAACGTGACACCACAAGCACTGAACCCCACAGAGCACCCGCATGCTTCAAACTGGGCATCTGTGCTCAAAACTCTTTCCTACAATCATGTTGATATTAACCTTTAGGAGAGCTTCTCAGCCCATTGGTAATTTGCTGAATTGGACAAAATAGTAGAAAAGAAAGAAAGGAAAAAAAAAAAAAAGAAGTTTTAAATTCTGACTTTGGAACTTATTTTGACTTAATCCACTCAGATTTCTGCTTGTATAGAATTTAAGTTTCTTGAATTAGAAATTAGGTGTCTATTATGTACGCACATGTGGGATGTGTGTGTGTATTAGAAAGAGAGGTGTGTGTAATAGATATGTACGTGTATTCTTTATCACCAGGTGGATACATCATATTGTAATCCCTGATTCCTGGGGCAGTGGAGACCCTGTTTAAAACCGTGGTCCTGCTGGGCTGAGACCTGTGGCTGCTCAGTGATGAGTGCCCAGGTGTCAGCAGTCATCTGGCCCGAGGGGTGAAGGATCAGCCTCACAGCCTCAGGATCCTGCTTCCTCATGGGCATTTCTCTCTGCTGTGTGTGTTACCAGGATGTCTGGAGGCCAAGTCTCCACACCTGTATGTGTCACTTGAGTGTCTGGAGGTGACATGGTTAAGGCTGAAGAAGAAGAGAGTGGCAGAGCTTAGCTAAGCCCAGCCTGATGGAATTATCAGTTGTGATCTTAACTAGAAGGTCCTTTTTCTGCTCACTTACCCTTGCACACACGCACATAATTGCAGTGTGAATTCATAATATAAACCATGATGTAATAGACACCAACTCAACTCAGCTTAATTACTGTACAAATGAACAACAACTTAAATCACAAGCAGAGTCCCATTAAAAGTAATCAGATCCTGGGTGGGGAGATGGTTAAAGGTGGTGTTTGAACTCCAAAGAAAAATACGTTCTTGTTTGGACATAATTTGATTTTTTTTATTGTTATTTTTTTTTTCTACAGTGTATTTTTGCTCTCTCTCTCTCCCTCTCTCCTTGGCGCTCTCTCATTTTAATTTTTTCAACCTTTTCCTGATAAACCAAACTAGTCTAGACATATCTTTTGAGAGCAAATGTTCTCTAAGCTATGTTCATTCCTTGTGAGTTTGTACGTTAATCATTAAATATAATTAATTAGAACATCTTGTAATTAACTTGGAAAGCAAAATTATACAAGGGAATGAGTTTGCAACCACATCACATTTGAAATAAAAATAAAACTTAGACTAAAAGGAATAACTGCTCTTTGGAATTAGATGAGTAACAATGTTGGATTGGCTCCCCCGAAGCTGTAATGTTGGCTCTGAACTCATTTACATATATCAGCCATATTTCACATTGATACGTTCACTCACACTCACACAAGTGTGCACACACCCTTGTGCCACAGTCCAGAGTTAGCCAGGGATGCTTTAAACCACCCCTTTGCCTTCTTGTGCCTCTGCACTGTGTAGGAACTCAGCAAACACACCATCAAACAGCCTTAGGGTTGCTTTGACATGCCCTGACTAGTTCAGGTGGCCCTTTGGGTGTGATACTGGCTGGAAATTGTGGCATTTCCTGGTAGGCCTTGCTGCCAAGGCAGGTGAGAGCTGACAGATGACCATGAGTCTATTCCCCAGCTGGAGATTCCTGGTCCAAAGGAATCCTCAAATACCTGCTGGGACCCATTCCCAAGTCCACCAGTTCTCCAAAAAGTGGCGCACAGCTAATGAACCCCCTTAGGTCTGGTTCAACAAAAAGGGGAATCTCTTCTTCCCAAACAATTGTTCTTATCAAAAGTTGAATACCGCAGTTATTTCCTAGTGAGTGCAAAGAGTTCTGCCATCCTTGCTTGACTGAATAATTTGGAGATGTCCTTGAGACAGAAACTTCACTGTGCCCAATACAAACGCACCTGCTCATGGCTTCTGCAATATCCCACAGTGAGATGCTGGGCCTGGGGCCTTTGGGTCAAGAAGACTGTGAAGTCTGCAGGGACAACCCTCCTGGGGATTCCTCAGTTGACTTCCTGGAAAGTATCGGAGAGCCTTGAAGTGACTGTACAGCAGCTCCTGGTGCTTTTCTGGGCTCTGCCACTTGCTCTCTATATGGCCTGGGGCATGTCATTTCACCTCTGATTTCCCTTCCTCTCTGTCCTTGCTGAGTACACTGTTTTGGGAAGGAGATCATCCTCCCTCTACACATTGGACTGCTGGCCAAAAGGGCTCTTTCATCTCTGTCACATCTCCAGCTGGGATAATGCTTTCCCCAGTTGCTGACACCTCCTGAAACTGGACAGAGGACTTAATTTCTCTGAGCTAGCTCTTGAATTTTGCCTTTTGCTCTTTTGGCAGGAGGAATGGGGGAACCTCTCTCCAACTGCATTTCTACCCTCTACACCCAGGCAATCACTTGGCTGTGCTGCTCATCACCACCTAAGTGGAGAAATTTTCCTTGTATATCTGTGATTGATTTTCAGGCCAGAGGGCAGGAGGCAGCTGGGGAGGAGAGGGGCTAAGGGGGAGGACAGCAGTGATGGAGCAGGAGAAAGTCTTCTCACAAGATGGGAAAATGAAAGATGGAATCATCTGGAAAAACCTATTGAGTGGACAGACATCATAGGTGACTGCAGTGAGGCAAAGTCCTTTTCTCTTCTGGGACTATGAGAGGAGTGACCAAAAGACTTGGAAAGGTGGCCTTGGATATCCCTCTCCATTCATCAGGACATTCCTGCTTTGTGCCAAGATCTGAAACTCTTTGTTGACCCTCTTCACTGATTCTTAGGCTGGAAATCAGCTAAGAAGCCATCCCTCAGGTAAAACTTGCTCAGTATGTGGAGGGTTGATTAATTTTCAGGAGGCTCAAAAATATAATCACCCCCTTGGTGAGCAGGGTGTGTTTTCTGGCTGGGATGGAGGGGGAGAGGCACTGGGAACATAACTGTGATCTCCTTGACTCCTGCTCCTCCTTGCCTGTGGCTAGCCCTGCCACTGGGCAGGCACCAGGGCTGGGATGCAGCTGGCCTGATGTTGAGCAGATTGATTTTAGACATCTGGGGTAAACCAGATGGGTTGTAGGACCTTCCCCAGGCAGATGGAACAGGCACCTCATGGAGGAGAGCACCTTACAAGGGGATAAGACCCACCCAGTTCAGCTACTCAGGGTGACAAATGAGGTGCCCATCCTTTCTTCAACAGTGACATAAATCCCACAGCCTAAAAGGAAAGGGAGCTGGAGTTATCTCCCTGGAGAAGAGCTCCACTCTGTATCCTATCCCCATTCCTTCCACTTTCTCACCTCCGCTTTAACTGCATCTGTTCTTCTCTGTCTCTTAGCTTTGGCAAAACTCCCATTTCAGAGCAAGATAAGATGGGCCTGATCCTGACACGTAAGAAAAGGTCTGCTCTGTATGGGACAAGACACCTGCCCACATTTATTGTTTTGCAGATACAGGGCACCATGAATAAATGAGGGAGCATGCATATGTCCCAGGAACAACAGCACTGAGCAACACTAAAAAAAAATCCAAGAGAAATGTGACAGTAGTTTTGAATAGAGCTGACACTGAGCAAACACTCTGCACAATGTGGAGGGTGATATAATATCCTGCCCTTTCAGAGTGTCACTGTGACACGTATTTAGCATTCATTGGCAGCACTAGCCTGGCTTGCTCTTCACACAGCAAGGTGCTGTGCATGTATCTAGGAAAAGAAAAAAAGATAGTTAAAGAGATGCACCCAGTTCACTGCCCTTTCTTGTGTGGGTGTAAATCTACCTCAGTGGAACCCATGGGAGTTTTACGACTGATTTCAGTCCCTATTACCCTCCCTGATGAGTAGTAGGAAATTAGGCATGTGTGGAGGGAAGGGTACTTATGAAAAGCAAGGTCTAATGAGAACCTGGTTTCAGAGTTAATTATGGAACAACCCTTGCCGCTCCCTAACCCAACGCTGCGCCTGATTCTGATCTTGCAGCATGGGAAAGAGAGATACTCTGTACCCATGGGGGCTCTTGGGCTGCCTATGGCTCTTGAGCAATTTAAGTGCATTTATGCTGGGTGATATCATGTGATCAGCAGTGGGACTGCACCAGTGCCGGGCTGCTGGGTAATCTGTGGGATGAAGCAAATCAGCAGGGCTTGCCAGGTCATGCCCAGCCCCATCCCATCCCATCCCACAGCCCTGCAGAGACACGGAGGAGAAGCTGTTGTTATCTCCTCGGCGAGCCACTCCTGCTGCTCTCCCTCCCTTCACTCTCTGATGTGCCTGATACGCGTCTTCTGTCTCTGGGCTGAATGAAAGGTGTTGGGAGATGGTTTGTAAGGTCAGCAAGATGGGCCAGCGTCGGGATCAATTGAGCGGCACCCGCGTGTGTATGTAATCAGGATCTGGCCTTCTGCTAATTAAAAAGCTTAAACAAACGCATGCAAATGAGGCAGATATGAACACGCAGGTGGATTGCTGGAAACAACACCCTCCACTCCTCCAACTGAGGGGGCAGCTGGTCCCAGCACTCCCTTTTGTTTTGTTGTTTCCACAAAAAAGCTTGCCTGTGTTGTGGGGAAGTTTCCCCTTGGTCGAGTTTGGCGCGTACGGTCCTGGGGCATAAACAGCCTCTTGTCCCATGACACATGCTTGCCCTGGGATTACACACACACAGCTTGTCAGGGATGGCACAGAACCTTTCATTGGGAGCGTAAGGAAAAGCCACTTTCCCATTTCTGTTGGCCTCATGTTTGATGGGAGTGAAGATCAGATGTTCAGCAGCATGTGACAGATTTTTCTTGGTCTGATTCTTCCCTCTGTGAGGGACCAGTTCATAGTAGCCCTAAGAAAACCTTCTGGGAAAGGTTGATTTCTTGCTCTAAGAATGGTGCAAAAAACACAGGTGAAAAGTCTGGGGCCTTTAAACATAAATCAAGATGAGATTTATCATATTTTTCAGTACAAACCACATCCTGGGATAACTCTCATAAATACTTGCACTGCTCTTGCCACTGCACTTCCAGAGTCCTTTGAGAATAGGGATTTTTCCCACTAACATAAACGGTCCTTTGATAATGGAAAATTTGCCTGAATAAAGACTGACTGTTTAATGATGTGATTAAGTCATTGCTTTAATCTGGCATAGCTCTTGAAAAATCTCCTGGAAAGAGTTACTGGAAGGGTCCTTTGGGTTCCCTCTTCCCTAGAGCCACTCATTCCCTTTGTGCTTACAGTAATGTTCATGGGTCTGGATAGTGATACAGATCAGGGAACTGATCTGGCCATAAACTTAGTTGGCCAAAAAAAGAGAAACAAACGAACAAATAAAAAACCCTAAAGCCTCAAATTTTTATCAGTATTGTGTCAACATGAGATCCTCTGTCAGTCAGAGGGAGATGATGGGAATGAGAGGAGGCCATGGATGTGGTTGAGGCCATCCTGTTTGTTGTACACAGCAGAAAATTGCTGGTGCCATGGAGAACACTGTGCTGAACACCGACCTCCCACCCACCTTCCAGCTTGTGTGCAGGACAGTTAATATCTACCAGATGCCTGAAATATATAGCAAACTTATACTTGAAATGCCAGGCTGTGCATCATGGTTGGACACCAAGAGTGGAACATGTCATGTTCCAATCTGCTACAGTGAAGGGAATTTGATAACAAAGTCAGAGAGAAGTCTCCTCAACAAAATTTCATGCTTGATTTCTATGAGTTTTTACCTTCATAGTTGATGTTGTTACTTCTTAACACCAGACTATGCTGTATTTTATTTTGGGTAGCATTGAATGTGGAAGGAACATTAGATCTTTTCCACCAATTCTTTTGGAAAACAGCATCAGACATCTTCCACATCCTCTTCTCCCTGAGTGCCCTCATCAAGGACCAAAACACTAAAACAAATCTCACTTGGCCTAGGTGTGTGACATTCTGCTCCATTTTATGTGTTTTAACGTTCAGCAGAATTTAGGATAAATCTCTGTCTCATATTCACAGGCTGGGGGTTCTGCAGGGACGGACAGAGTGGTGTGTTAATCTGTTTGGCATAGCCTTGTCATGTGGGTTTTCATTTTGCAACTCCACAACCAAAATAAAGGGTAGCTGAGATCAAAGTAATTTACTGTTTAAACTCTAATGCTCAGGGGAAGGTAGAGGTGCTATTTCAGATAGGAAGAAGTCTCTGATTTCATGTCATTAAAACCTTATGTCTCAGTTCCTGAAAGGACGTAAATACACTCATAGTTGAGCTTAAAGACAGGAGCATATGTAAATACTTTGATAAAGCAGAGGTAGGATTACATGAAGTGCTTCTTGCTCTTATATTGGCTTACTCGAGTTAGTTAATTCAGACAAAAAAGCTATATAGGCAAAGTAACTTTGTTTTTAACTAGATTAAAGTTAGAAGGGACAGATTAAAGCATAGAGGGGGCTTGGATGCTGAAAACAAATTAGTTGTTAGGGTTGATCTGAAAATGCCCTAATCTTCAATCAGTTCAGAAGTAGAAGTAAATTCAAATGGAGAAATCCAGCTGGTATTGGAAGTCTCCACCAAAGTGTCCACCACGAGTTTGATTATGGGAAGAACTTGTGACAATCCAGTCCAGATAGAGACGGAGGTGCTTTGTTTCCAGATTTTTTTTTTTCTGGGAGTGATTTGAGCCACCACATTTTCATGCTTGCTTTACTGAATCTGGTTGACCAGGCAAGTTAAGAATCTCCTATTTTGACAGAGCCTTTTTTTCCTCCTTTTTTTTTTTTTTTTTAAATTTTTTTTTCTTTTATTTCCACTGAGACAGGCCTTGAGATGTTGATTCATTATAAGGTTTTGGCTGAAATTCTTGTTCCAAGGCCTTGGTGTCAACAACAGATTCCAGATTCCTGTTTACTTTAATTGGCTTTGCTTTTAGCCACAAGTAAAGATTGCAAAACAAAGGCGTGGAATGGCCATCTCCTGATTCCACTGTGGGTCTGCATTACTTTTTTTTCCCCCCAGGCTTCTTACGCGAATGTGTTTGTGAAACCACTTGAATCAGGAATTTTGTTTTCAAGTGGGGACCTAAATTTAGGATACTGCATCCCTCTTTAGAAATGGGTAAAAATAACAAAAGGTCCTTACTTTTCTTCTCCATGGAGATTTCTTGACCCTGAGAACTTTCAAGATTTTGGATGTGGAACGCCATATTTGTCAGCATAAGATCTGTCAAAACTTCCGCAGTTGTAATCTACAGCAGAAACCTCAGATTTTTTGTTTAGATGTCTCTCAATACCATGCAGTGAATATGGTCATGGCAGGTGGGTGCAACTGATGTTCAGAAGTATGTGAAAAAATATGACAAATGACCTGACTTCCTGAAGCAGAGCACTAAGAGATGTTTCCCAATATCATGGCTGAAGATGACTCTTTAGGAGGAGCCACCTGATCCTCTCTCAGGCCATCCCTTACACCAGAGAGTGTTTTGGGCTGGGATTTTCCAGTGTTTAGTGTTGGCTGAACTCCACTAGCACATTTGCTGACAGTGATTCCCAGTGATTCATTAGGAATCAGACCTTCTGAGAAGTCCACAGTGAGATCCTGTCCTGAGGTGCCCATTTGCTGATGAATGTCTCCTCCAGGGCCTTTTTATTGGTGACTGTAGAGAGAAATGACACAAGAAAACTGAAACAGTGCAGATTAGTGGGAAAGCAAATGGTGTTGCCATTAATATTTTGCAGTTGAAGGTGATGAAGTTAGTTCTGGGGAAGTTATTAAAGTCCTTAAGTGTGTCACACGACTCATGAGTTAATCTTTCCATTGCAACTGGTTTCACTGGCTGATTGACCTCCGGTATCTTTCCCACTCTGCCTGTGGATTTGAAATGTTTATTCTTTCCATACTGGGGTGTGATGGAGATGTGTGTGTGCCGATGTGTGCTCTTGGTGTGATCTGAAGGATAGAAGATTCAGGGAAAGCCCTCCTATCAAAATCCTTCAGGAACTGTGAAAGAACAGAAAGCCCCATTGCAGGTTGGAGACTTACAGCCAAAAATGTCCAGAACAACAATGAAAAGCATCTATCAGTCATCTTGGCTGTTTCCCTAACTCTCTATCCTTCTCACCAGGCTTTTTAGTCTTCTCCTCCTCCTCCTTACTTCAGGATCCCAGCTCTTTTATCCTGGCTGTTGGTGGTAGTAAGAGATAGATAGCACGTTTGGACATATTTACCCTCATGTGGCTTGTCCTTCTCACCCCACCCATGCTCTGGCTATGATGATGCATATCTCTGGGAGTCAGTGGGAAATCTTTTCACAAACACTCGCTGTGTGTTGTGTCTCTTGTGGGCAGAGATGTTGCTGTGTTAGCCATCATTATTTGATCTGCCTCTCTGACAAGATTGCTTTAAAGCCTAAATGTTGTTTCTGTTCTTAGCTGGGAACACACCATAGTTATAGTTATAGCTTTGCCTGCATGGCCAAGGCCAGTTCCTCAGCTATGCTGGGAATGCCAGGTTCTGTGGGATGGAAACTCTCGAGAACAAAATCTGTGACAAGGAGTGTTGCATGAAAGAAAATGAATGCCTTACTGGAGGATTTTCAGAGCAAAAATTTTTTCGTCTTCTTTTAACAATACTGCCCCGAAATTTACCTCAGTTTGTACTGGAAATACTCACTGAAGTAGTGGGATTTCAGAGAAGTGGGAGAAGTGGAGAAGTATTGATTCTACCTTGAATTGTTAGAAGTGGAGTCTAAATTCAGATAATAAATGCTTCTGCATTTTGCACCCTGAATTTTGCCTATTTTACTAATAATGATGATTTATATCATTTTTAGTTTGGAATAGAACTGTAAATTTCCCTTGCTCACCAAAATCAAAAACTGGAACAGAAATTCGTCATCATTTATCATGGTCTTGGGGTGCCTTCAGCCATGAAAACAAAACATCCACTGGGGTGGTAGTTTACTTTCTGATCCTTCCATTGTCATGGACTGAAAGAGTCAAGCCAATAAAGCTGAGTAATTAACTAAAAAACTAACTAACTAATTAACTAACTAATAAAACCCTCCTCAGGTGGGAACTCCCTCTCTTGCTCCTCACTGAGGTATCCCTCTTAGGACATGGAACTTGAATGGGATGCACCTGCAGTAGAGTGCTTCTCTATCTTCTTCCCCAAGGAATAACAGAGGGCATAGGAAAACATGGCTGAGTGAGGGTGAGGCAAGGAGGAAAAAGTATCCTCTTTAGGTCTGGAGAAAAAATTCTCTTTGAGAGTAGCACAGGAGTGCAGGAGGGTTGATATTCCCATTTTTCTTGGGATTTCTTTGAATATGAGGATATTTCATAAGATTTCTATAGTGTCTAAGATCAATTATCTCTCTTTGGCCCAATATACTGACCTAAGATGGGCTCTGTTTTTTCATTAATGTGGGTGTTTTGAGCAGTTTCTATGGTTCTGTAATGTATGTTTGCCTTTCTAGACAGAAATGACCATTCAGAATGGACTGGGAAGTGGAGAGGACAGAAGACCAATGCCCTGGAGTAGCTCAGTGAGGCTTGAGAAGGAGCTGAGAAAAAAGCAGAGGAAGCATTTCATTTTTCCACACCTGCTTTACAAAAGGTCAAGCCTATGATGGCATGGCAGGACCTGTGTGTCTTAGGGGATGAAGGCCACAGCAATGAGAGGAAAATCCTTGGACAGTGTGAGCTGCTGGAATGCCTGCAGGGTGTGATGCAACAGAAGAGCTCACTTGTGCCCAGGGTGCAGAGCAGGGAGAAAAAACCCAAGAGAAATTATTGTATCTGTCCAGAGATTAAAAAAAAAAGAAAAGAAAAAAAGTTTATATGTTATATGGAGGAAATTTTGGGCAGGCACTAGTGGGAAGGACTGTGGGACTGTGTGACCTGACCAGGGGTGGGAGGGGATTTGGGGTGCTGCTCTCATCACAATGTGGGACCATCTGCCTTCCGGCCAGCAGAGCTGGGTGTAGATGAGAAAACAACAGAGATCAGAATATGACCTCCAGCAATTTTGGGGGTAACAGCTACTCTGTGAATGACATCCTGGAAACAGCCAGGGGGAAATCAGAGAGAGATAAGGTATCTGTGCCTCTCTGACCATTGTCCTCTGCCAGTTTGCAGAATTGCAGATTAGGTCCTTTTCTCTGGTCTCTCTTGCTGGTTCTCTGTGCAAGTGCCACAGGGCTGTGATAAGGAGGAGGTGGAAAGGTGCTCTAAGTACACAACATTTTTCCACGTGCAGCAGGATAAGCTAACTGAAACAAAATATGCTGGAGTCCTACCTTTGCTTTCACCTCTCTACATCCAGAAAAGGAATCTTGGGATGTGCCGCAGGGGAAGGAGAGAGGGTTTATGGGAGGGCTATGGACAAGGGGTTTGGCACCCTCTGTGCCAAAAAGTCTCTTTACAGTTCCAGCATAGGTCTGCATCTTGTTGCCACAGAGTGACCACTGCACACTCAAACCTGCAGCAGACAGTGCCTTGTTCTCCCTCCAGCCATCCCTTCCTCACCCCACAGAGCACCCCAGGTCTCCCCGAGCATCCCAGGGGGGACCATCATGGGTGCAAGGGGACAGCAGGCTGCCATTTCTTTGTCCTGCTCTCTTTGGTGACAGCCCCATATGGTTTGGTGGCCAAACCATCTGTGTAGGATCTTCCTGAGTGACGCTGGTGTAGGCAGCTCAAAGAGGAGGTGATTTTCAGGCTGGAGGAGACAAGGGTGCCAGCAGATGGAAGATGGAAACACTCACAGGACAGGAGGAACTGTGACACACCAGATGAGAATGGAGATTTTTTTCAGCCAGCATGGACAGACCTGGAACTGATCCCACAGGTGTAATTACCCTTTCTTAGGGAGCAGCCCCAGCCCCCTGGGGAAGGCAGAAAATTCAGACTTTTCTGCATTTTGGTGGGAGAGGGAGGAGCAGGGCAGGTTTCTGCCCTGGGGATCCAGTCACCCTGGCAGCACAGGGGTCGGGGGTGGCTTTCATTCTTCCTGCGAGGTTGAGTCAGGGCTGTGATGAGCAAGTCTTGCATAAGCAGGAATGCCATCGCCAGTGGTAAGCTGAAAAACGCAGAGCTCTATTTTCAAAGACAGCTCAGAGGTTATTTATGTACGGAAATGCTCCTTATCTCTTAATTCCCAGACTGATGGGTGGAAGATATGCAAAGAGTGACTTCTGTCAGGGACGAGCTCACCAGCACTGCTACTGTCTTGGCAAGGGGGAGGGCTCTCTCTGCCTTCCCTGGTAGCAATGCTGACTAAGGGCCATAGGAATCTTAATTCCTGGCCCAGAGATGGCAAGCCAAGCTATCTGATGGGCTGCTTGGCTGACAGTTAATATCCTGTCGCAGAGAAGTAACTACTCATGATATAGCAGCTTTCTTTTTTTTTTTTTGCACCTGGAATACCTGAGTGGGAAAGCCCAACAAATTCTCCATTTTGTGCTTAACCATCAGCTCTGCCCTGAAAGAGCCTAAAACAGAAAAAAAAAATTATATTTCAAAGAATATAACAGAACTCCTTTGTATCAAAAATGTTATTTTGTTTTTACCATGATTATTCTCAGATATTCAGGCTGGATTCATAAATTCAATCTTATTTCCTTGTGGCTGGAACATTATTATTAGATAGAAATTTGCAGCTGCAAATTTGCTAATGATTCCTCTGTAAGTACAGCAGATAAATGGCAATCCAGCTTCTTTTCCCTATGCTCACACTGGCATTCAGACTAAAAGTAGTAAGACATTTATTAATGAGTGGGATAGGCAAAAGGTAAAAAAAAACCCCAAACCTAGAGCAATGAACACAGGTAATAGGGTGTCATTATTAAAGAGCTATCTGTCAGAGAAGGACATGCATATGAATTAGGTGTCCTGGAAAAGGCTATGAAAATATATCTCTACTTCTGTTTGATGGAATCACATTTCAATTTTCATGAACTTTTCACAGACTAAATATATTTGTGTCTAAAGAAATCCTATCTCTTAGTAAGCAGTAATGACAACCTTATTTACACTGAATGACATTTTCCTACTGATTCGGCCAGAAAAGAATTAATTATTTTTCTACTGTAGGGAAAGAAAATTCCTCATTAATAAATTTTTCTTGGCGATGGTGGTATTCTTGGTATTGTGGATCATGTGAAGAGAAAAAGTAAAATCTACTTCATAGGATTTATAACAGAGAAAAAAGAAAAAAAATATGTCTTTTGCACAAAAAGGAATTTTCTAACATAGCCCATTTGGGAGAATTGAATGAAAGGTTCTGGCTTGCTGGCTGCCTGATTCTTGAGAGAAGCCTTGCAGGTAGGGAGGCAGGATTCTCTGTTTTCTGCTTTGCCTGACCTCAGCCTCAGTTTGGCCTCCCTTGCCAGGCAGGCAGCTGCCAGCGAGGGAGCAGAGGAATCAGTGCTTAAGAGCAGAGGAGGCTGGACTGCTCTGGAGAGGAGATGAGAGAGAAGTGGGGTCTATGAACCCCCACCTGCTGGGATCAGGTTGGTTTCCCACAGCAGAGCTGGGGAGGAATGCACCTGATGCCCTGGGGAAAATAATGTCAGGGGCTTGCTCCTTGTATCTCACCTGGAAGTTGTGAAAATAGAGACTGAGGCTGTTTCTGGGTTTATGGCAGATCCTTTCCTTTCCTTTCCTTTCCTTTCCTTTCCTTTCCTTTCCTTTCCTTTCCTTTCCTTCTAAAATGGTGCATTTCCAATCGAAAATCCTTTAGGCAGCAGGATCCTGAATCAGCCCAAATCCCTGCACGTTGTCCACAGATCTCTTGATCCCAAGGGAATGGCCAGTGCATTAAGGAGCTGCTGTGTGTGACTCAAGGTGACCAAATTAAGCCCGCTGCATGAATAGTGGTTCAAGGGTGCTGATGCATCGTTTCTTTTCTGCAGTGAGAAATTGGATGAGAAGGTTCACATGAGCTCATTCGGTCTTTATGGGCTTGAACCAGCTTCCATTGGAGTCAATAGGAATCTTTCCATTGACTTTAATGAGAGCTAGATTGGATCCTAAATTAGTACCTTCATCCTTCAAATTGTTTAGCAGTGCCTATCCCCATCCATATTTAACATAAACTGGCTCTGATAGTCATCAACAGGAAAATTATACCAAAATGTCCTCAGTAGGTTTATTCCTGCTCTCACTGAAGATGATAGGAGTCTCATAATTAACTTCAAACAGGACTGGTTGTCTGTGTATCGTGATTATAAAATATCTTGATATATTTTTAAGGGAGAGTTCAGTTTGAGCAACTTCTTAATTGCATGTCAGGACTAAAAGGGTTGTCTGTGACCAAAGACGGCCACATTGAAAAATCAGGCAGTATTAAGGAGCATGGTTTGACTTTGTGGCTACATAAATCAGTATTTGAGCTTCTCATTTGGTATTCACTGAAACGAAAACATAATCTGAGTTAATTGCTCTTCCCCAAGGTGCCTTGTTGCGCAATGTTTTATAAAATTAAAGCCTGTTAAGTACACACGAAGAAACATACTTTAGATGCAGAACATAAAATACTAGCACCTCTAATTCTGCTGTCATGTATGGTTGATTAACCTGGTACAACAGAAGCCTTGGGGAGAGTTTCTGTGCTGTTAGAAAACATATTTCCACTTAAGGGAATTTAGACAACAAAGGGATCTCACAAATCCCATTGTTGGAGGCTAGGCTGACATTCGGGGCATCTGAGCTGTCTCACAAAGCCGGGGAAGACTAGGGGAAAAAAATGCAACCTGCATCCCACTTAGGGATGGTTATCTGTCACCCCAGTGCCTTCCACAGCAATTAACAAATAATTAATCAACCCCTGTAGCAGCCCTTACTGGGGTGATGTTCCTTTTGGCTTCAGCAGGAATTTTCCCTGGAGTTGGAGTGAGTCTGGGGTGAGGAGTGGGGGACAGTGTGGGCAGTGGGGGAGATGCTGGGGACAGCAGTGGGAAGGTCACAGAGCTACAAGTCACCCACCTCTGAGAAACCCCAAATCTCAAAGGTTTGAATTTCCCAAGCCCCTCAAATGCACAGACATGACACAAATTGAGAAGAGGCACGTGAGATCGAGGAGATTGAGCTGGAGAGCAGCATGAGGGTTATCTGTGGGGAGGACATGGTGGTTTAGGAATAACAAAAGAAATGCTGCAAGGGGACCTCCCCATCCCCAGCTACTCCAGGCTCTACCTGCTGCTTGCAGATCCTCCTTGGAGCAGGCAGAGAGCCATGGAGGGCAGATGGAGCACATCAGCAGCTGCCTGTTGGACCAGAAGCTGTGCGGGAGCATGTGGGAAGATCAGGAAGGCTTATCAGATAGTTTGCAGCAGTGAAACTGCCTAGTAAGGCATAGTGTGGGAGCTGGGGGTATCCAAGTGAAGACCAGCTGGGAGCTTGCCAGGTGTGTGTGGTTTGAGTTGGGGTGAATTGAATCTTCTCCCAGGATGAAAGTGAGCCTGTATCTCGTAACAAAACCAGCTGGTGTTTCAGGTTGCTGCTTGTTTCTGCTCCTGACCTGCCCTGTGCTGCCCTCATGGCTGGCCCAGTAGCCAGTACCTCGCTCTGAGCAGGTCTAAACTCTGAACAGGCAGAGGTGAGATGAATGGGATAAGATCCCTGGATTATAAACCTGGAGCTCCTCTTTGTTTTCCCCAATGCTGTCCTCACATGCTGCATGGAGAAATTTTTGGGCTCAAGTTCTGCCAGGGAAGAGTTAGATTGAATATTGGGAAAAAATTTCTTCATTGAAAGAATGATCAAGCAATGGAAAACACTGCCCAGGGAGGTGGTGAAGTCACCATTTCTGGAAATGTTCAGAAAACACGTACATGTAGAATGTGGGAGGATTGTTTAATGTTGGACCTGGCAGAGCTGGGTCAATGGTTGGACTTGACGACCTTAGATGTCTTTTCCCAACCTTAACAATTCTATGATTCTCTAGTAACAAAAGGAATTGCTCCTTAGCACTGGAGAACCATCATCTCCAGTGTTTGTTGTGCATACACTGCTTGTTTGGTCCACACCAGCAATGCCCAGGCTGCTGAATGAAAAACTGTTTGCTGAAATGTGCACAAATGCCTTCTTTGCTGTGTGTCAGCACATCCCTTCTCAGACTTTGCAAGGAATTTTGTTTCCACTTAATTCAGCCTCAATAACTGGGGAATTTGCTGCAGCTAACACGCCTTGAAGAATAGGAGAGGGAGACCTGGGGACATGCCAGCAAGGCAAAGTGATGGCTGTCCTGGCACCTGACTTGACTGGTCTGTGGATGAGCTGTCTACACCTGGATTATTTATTTTCTTCTGAAATGGATATTTTCAGAAGGGAATTTCTCCAATCCATCCTAAGTGAAGGAGGAAAAAGGTGGGTATTTTGATTCTTCATGGCTATTTATGTCAGCTGACTGAAACTCTGCACATTGATTCTTTACCTTGTCGTCACCTTCAAATTCTGTAAAATGTTTAGGACAAAGAACAGAATTTTATAGTGCATCTGATGCATAAAGGAAGAGGATTTTTTTTGGGGTGGGGGCTTCATGGAATGACTGTTCCCTTGACACCTGCAAAAAACGAGCCTTTGAGCCTCTGCCAGAAAATTTCTTAATGTCTTATGTAGAAAAATGCAAGATCTTCTAAAGGATGTTAGAGCTATCCAGCTATCCAAGTCTCTGTAGTTTTCTCAGACTTCCTAAAAAATAACAGTAATACTTCAAAAAGCTCTTTAGCTTGTTCCTGTCAGACTCCTGGGGTAGGTGTCCAGGCCTGCTCAATTAAAATACTCCTAAATTCAGCAGATGCTGCCTCACCCCCTTCTCTCCTGCTATTTACTATTCCACCCACACCACGTTGGAGCTGCTGCAGATTGTGCTGGGGCAGGGGCTGTGCAGGTGTCTGAGGCTGGAAATTTCAGCTGCTTCCTTTGCCATCCCTGAACTTTGCCACGTCAGACACTGGGAGCCATGGGGAATCCGACCTGTGAGTCAAACATGACATTCGCTGTCTGGTTGCATTAAATGTAACCCACAGCATCATTTAGCCCTCTAGGCTGGAATCTGCCTTAATTATGGACAACTGTAAAAAAAAAACAAAAAACTGAGAAAGATGCAAGAAATGAGATTCCACAAGCTCTTCTAGTGGTTCTGCCTGGCCTTAAGCACTAGGAAACCTCTTGAATATGTTGGCTAATGCTCCAGCACTCACTCTCCTACGTGACCTCTATGAATATCCTACGTGTGGCTGCAGTAATTCTGACATTGAGTAATGTCTCCAGTCTTTCAAAAGCTGCACAAATTTCAACTGAACTTTCATACTGACTCCTGCTAGCAGAATCACCTACACATTCTCACAGCAATTCCAGCTTTAAGCTAAGGTGGAAATGTGCTGGTATATAAATCCTGCCATTCTGGCTCTTTGAACATGAATGCTATCAGTTTTCAAAGTTAGCCAGATAGGACAAATATGTTCCTTCCTTTTGATCACTGAGGGTATATCAACACCTGGTAATTTCTCTGAGGCCTGCTACAGTGGAGGCTGTCTTTCTCCAAAGACTATGGAAAACATCCAGGGTGATGGTTTTTTTGGGCCAAAATTAATGTTGTGAATTATTTGGATACTCTTGTCTTCCTACCCCTGTATTTCACACACAAAAAAATACAAGCCATAGCGTAGCTTATTTGATAGACCCCAGCACTGAACTCAGGAATTCTTGGTTCATAGCCCTGTGCTCAAACCCTTTCTCCCGCAGCACTCAAATAAGGGCCTGGTATGTTCTCAGTAATAACATCCAGTGATTTGTCCAAGTGTAATAGAACAATGCCATATGCTTTGGTTCCTAGGCCAAATTCTCATTTTGGCTTAACTCCACTGGCTGTAATAAAATGAGACTAATGGGAACACTTGACCCTGTAGGGACTGTGGAGGTGGTTTTGTGATTTTAACATGGAATTGTTTTGCTATGATGCTTCAGTCTTTATTTTGAACATGGGAAGTTTCAGGGAGAAACAGCTGCTTTCATTGTACTGGAGACTTCATGGGATCTGCCCAAAGGAAATGTTTCTACCATTTCCATCAATGCCCACTTAGCAGTGACATTCCAGTTGCTCACCCTTATGAATCTGGGCAAGTGTAGTGTTATTCTAATTCTGTATCTGTTGAAAGGATTTTTTTGATGTCTCTGGTCATCCCATATACAGGATGGTCTGTTCTGAATTATCTTAACTGAAGGATGGCCACAAACCAAGAATGGCAAATAAACCATCTGTCTTACGTGGGGAAGTGTAAAACTAACGTCTGTTGTGTTGAAGCTTGTTGAGTAGGAATTATCCAACTGTCTCATACATCCATTACAATTGTGCAGCTGATTTATTAGAAACCCCTGAAAAGGGAGCAAAGGGACAAAATCTAGGTTGACATCTGTTTAAAACAAACAGGCAGAAGACATCTGGAATTTTGCTTCCTAAGGAAGTTGTGGTGTTTCAACTTTAGTAAAATGTTCATCTTCATCAGAAGATAATTCCAATGGAAAATCATTGAGTAGCTCGAATCTAAGGGAGTTGTGTTCTTCTTCACCAGAATACTTGAAAAAACTGCTAACTCTAGATTCCAAGAAGGACCAAAGCAGATTTATCTTCATTTTATAGAAAGACAATCAAGATATATGGGCACAAAAATTACTGTGGTGAGCCTGAAAATGAACCTTTCATACACAACTTTCTGGGTTGATGCCACAACCTTCTAGTGGAATCGTGGAGCTAAATTTGCTCATCATTTATGTTTTGCCTCTTATTGAAATCTTTGATTTCTTTTTTCATTGGTTTTAATTTTCCTCTTAAGGAGCTTAAAGAAATCAAATTAACACCCTTAAAATATTTCCTAAGAATTTAGATTAACAGTCTTTAAAAAAGACTGACAATCCTTCCAAATAAAAAAACCCCAAAATATATTTTCTCAGTAAAAACCGTACTCCTACAGTGATACTCCTCTCTCCCCTCCCTGCAGTAAATCTTGACATTTATCTTGAAATATGTCAGTATAATAAATGAAATATATTCATAATATAACAGTAATAAAAGTTTCATAGTGTCCCAAGAAGTCCCGGGGGAACTTTATCTTTGCTACTGAATTTCGGGAAAAAAATAATACTAGCATTAGTGAAAATATTGACCTATAAGGGACAGAAGGAAGAAATGCCTCGCTGAATATATTACCTGTGAGGGGAGAAGACAAAATGACTACATATTACATGTAGTGTATGTCGGCTCCAGGTTTTGTCCCAAACTTACACAGGAAAAAAATAAAAAGCAGGCTGAAAATAGAANAAAAAAAAAAAAAAAAAAAAGGAAGACCTATCTTTCAGCTTGGCAGCTTGGAATAACTTTAGGAAATAGAGCTCTTCAAATGTGTCCACGATTTAGGGAAGAAGGGGAAGTGATTTGTAGAGGTATACATGTCTAATCAAGCTTTCTGAACCAGTCCCTGCCCTGGGTTGGGATGTTATTTATGACAAAGAGTTTTAAAGGTCACTTGGAACGAGAGAGTATCTTTGATGGGTGACATTCTAGCCCAATGGCAAACACGGCATAAATTAGCAATTATAGAGATTTTCTGTTTCAGTTTCAGACACTTTAACTCAGTGGAAAAAGAGAAACGTTTTCCCAATACAAGAGCATGTAGTGACAGGACATGGGGGAATGGGTGCAATCTGAAAGAGAGTAAGTTGAGATTGGATATCGAGAAAAAATTCTTTACTGTGAGGGTTGTGAAGAAATGGAACAAGATGCCCAGAGAAGTTGTAGAAACCTCATTCTTGGAAGTGTCCAAGACCAGGTTGGACAGGGCTTGGAGCAACCTGGGACAGTGGAAGGTGTCACTGCCCATGGCAGGGAAAGAGATGATCTTTAAATTCTCTTCCAACCCAGACCATTCTGTGGTTTTATTATTCCATTCATTTCCAAATATTATAACTATTATTACTGTATTTTCTCTAAAACCAGAAAAAGAAGAAATGTAGTCAATAAAACAGAGGCTAGGTATGGATTCATCCCAATTAGTTTTAGCATTCTAAAAATTAAAGTCTGACATAAACTAGTTCTTTGGACTCCTGCTGTTCTTGCTGGGAGACATGGGCACCAGAAGTTGTATATTCATCACACATTCCTTGGACAGCTTTTCAGTACAGAGTGACTAAAATTAGGGCTGTGCCTCTCCATTGACTTCACAGGGATCTTGACAATTAGATTTGCTTAATATTGAACTTCTAGTCAGCTACACTCAGGAGGGAGAAGCTCCATCCCAGGTAAAACTTGTGCCTTTAAAGTCAGTGACAGCATTTCCAATGACTTAGATGCCATCACATCATCTGTCATGAATACTTTATTTGTGTAACTCCCTAAATCAGATACTCTCAATCTAAAATGTTTTAAGTTAGCAAAGAAAGAGGAACTGAAATCATCCCAGCTATCTCGAAGTATTTCCTGAGTAGAGGCCCTCATTTGAGCTCACCACTCTCAGATTCTTTATATAGACTGGAGAAAAAGTATTAATTTTTAGACCATGATTCATATCACTAATTTTAGATTCCTTTTTTAGAATGATGCAATGAATTTCAGCCTGGAAGTGCCTAATTCTCTTCTCTTCATTGATTTAATAGGGAGTCTAGACAGTGTAGAGGAGCTGTAGATGCATCTGTTGTAAACTTTTTCTTTTGGCCATATGAAGCCTCATTCTCCTCATAGCCCTTTAAATTCATGCTTCAGGATCCTTTGCCATCTTATTTTTCTGCCTTGATATCAAAATGAATATGCATCATCCAGGATAGTTCCACTTATAAAACTCTTCCACTTCAGTCAGCAAAACTTTACATGGAGTAAAATCCTACTATAAGGAGCAAGTTTCTTTCTAATCTCTTTAAGCAACAGTAAGGAAAATTTTACACATACTTCTCAATAGATTTGTTGGCACAAAAATCAAAGTGTTTCATAAGTATTTCTAAGTACATCAGAAAAAAAACCAGAAAACATTAAAAAGTCATGTTTTCGATGCACTTAGGTTATGCCTTGTGTAGTCTTCAGTCTGAAAGGAAAATATTCCATTAGGTTTATACCCCTTCCAAGTCTTTCTTGCAGACATATATCAGAAAGGACAAAGTGTGAATATAACTGAGCCCAGAGTTTGTATCATAGTGGGGAATAGTCTTTAATGATTCCTTCTGGAAGCTGGAATCTTCCCGTGGAAGAAGGTCAGTCAGGAGCTTCTTTCTATGACTTTGCTCAGAGAGGATTACAAATATAGGTAAAAAGTCAATTGTCACTCTGAAACTTTAGGTAGTTTCTGGTTAAACATTTTTGAGGAGAAATACATATTTTGTCAGTCATTAGTTGAATATTAATATTGTCTTAGCTTACAACAGAACAGCAGTAACATTCTTTAAATATTGACAAGAGCCTTTAAAATGAGATCTGGAGCTCTGCAGATCTTGCAGTCACTAATTTGTTGAGCTTTGTATCCAGAATTTTGATTTTCTGTCTTTGGAGGTGATGATGGTTCCTCTGAGAAATTCAGAGCCATATTAAGATCTGGATCTTGGGTTATCATGAGGGTTTATATTCAGGTTCCACCTTGAGACTGATTTTTTGTTACTCAGATACATAGAACTTGGAGCTGTATTTTGATAAAAATATCAGATCAAAGCTTGATAGATGTCAAAAAGTAATTTAGGTTTTGATACTTCCTAAGAAAACAACAGAGAGAACAAACTAGAAAACATCACTATGTCTGTGAGTAAATCTAGAGTCAGGAAATTATGGAATAAAATCAGATAATGATTTGGGCTGGAAGGAACCTCAAAATCATCTGGTTCTCACCCCGTGTCATGGCCATGGATGCCACTCACTAGATCTTGTTGTTTAGGGCCTTGTCCAACCTGGCCTTGAGCCAGTCTGGCTCCCACACTTTGAATATTGTGTGCAGTGATGTTTTTCTTAATTTCAAAGAAGATATGACGGAACTGAAACAAGAAAATAGAATAGCTAAAATAACTAGACCAAAACTGTTCATCCTTCAAAAGAACTGACATAACAGAGGTTACTTTGCCATTTGTGGAGAAGGAAAATATGGAATTTTTCTTTTTCAATAAAAGAAGCAGACTGTGTAAAATAAAATGAGTTAGTGCCAACCACAACAAACACAGAAAGAAAATGTTACTCTTTTACTCGTACAACATGTGGCTGAACCTTGGGAGTGCCCTCCACAGGACCTTGCAGATGACAGATTCACAAACTCATCAAAGTTCTTCTGAGGTGGTTTAGTTCTAGCCAGGGAAGGCCTTGAACCAGTTTGTTAGAAGCACAGAAAACAGTCTTCTAAGAATATAGGTCTCACTTCTTGCTCATGCCTTATGCTTGGCACTTGCTGTTGAACTGTGCTGAAGACCAACTGGACATTTGGTTTCACAGGACATGGCCATTTTTATGCCATGGTCATGGCTTTGCCTTCAACAAGACTTTTGCCTTGTGGACACATGCTGAAATTAGTTCAAACCTTATAACCCTGACACCTTATTACTTTGTCTTCATCTATTCCAGGCAGTGTGCTTGTACTTTAGGTCTCCCTGAGCTATTACTGATGACAATAAATCCTCTGGATGACTATCAGTGCTTGGAGCACCATGAATCCTAATCTGACTGAGGTCTAAGGAGGTCAGGTGCTCTTTGATGGTCTGTCTATCTCTATTATATGGACACCAAGAAGCACCATGGGGAGAAAATGCATGGCTTATTGTGGGAACACCAATAGTTGATGGGATTTTTGGTAGCAAATCTACACCTTTTGTTTATTGTCTTGGCAAGAAATTAGTTTTGAAGATCTAGGCAAATTTTCCCTCTTGCCTAAAAGTCTTTTGTTCCCTTTACATTTCCCTTCTATGGACTCTTATGTCACCATTGTGTGGACAGAGTGGCTTTGATGGCAAGGTTTCAAAATCCAGTCACTTCTGTCAGTCATTGAGTTAATAACACAACTATGACTGTAAAAAGGTGTACCTAGGCAAAGCAGAACTGGAATTACAGGAGAATAACTTCTCAAAGTGCCCAAGGGGAAAGCTGAATAAACAAGGGCTCCCAGCCCGCTCAAAAATGTGTCAAAATGATGTCTGCAAAATGTAATAATGGCTTAATAGGAACTCAGGCCATACATTGTCCAGTAAAATATGATTGTAAATGTTTGGAAAACTGTTGTGCTCCTAACAAGCTGTGTTGGAATCTATTATTTGGCTTGGATTTGACTGAGTGTGTGATGGGGCCTTGTTGAATGTGGAGCCTTGATTTCCCTCATTATTTCAGTTTACCTTTTTATTTTCTCAGTATGCTCATATCGTGATGGCATTTCTCAGCTTTCAATTTGCGTTCAGTGTGAGACCTGGATTAATCCCTCAGCTGATGTAACCCTGAAGACTTCATTAGCACCAAGCAGATTTACATCAGCCGAGGATGTGTTTTTGGACCATTTTCACCCACAATTTCCCCCCTCTTTTATTTCTTTTTTCTGTCTCATGGTTGTCTAGCTAAAGAAGAAATTTGGTTGGGCACATCTTGGGATCTACATGGAAACTTCAGACTGAGTGATGTCTCTCCTTCAAAATCCAAATATTTGCTTTTTAATTAATGAAGAGTTGAAATTTTAAAGGGCAAATTAAAACTGAGTTAGAAGTTGTATACAAGAATTTTCTTTGACTGTTGCTTTAAAATCTATCGGAGACATATTTGATGTTTTTGCAGCTGTATGGCTCTTATACAACCTAAGGACCATTTATTGGAATTTTTGAGTGAACTTTTGTTTTTATAGGTGTGTAAATGTGTTATCGAAGATATCTTGGCATTTTAACCAACGACCTAAATTTTGTTGACTTTAGTAAAAAATATAAGTCTCTTTTTTACTTTGCAGAAAACCCGTTTGGTTGACAGGTGCTGTTTTTCTCACAGTGAGCCTTTCAATGCATTTATTTTACTAAGAGGTGGTTTGGATTGGAAAATAATAAATAAAATAAATAAAAATAATAAATAATAAATTCAGTCCTTGATTACACCTCTGTAAACCTGGAGTAAAGTCATGAAAACAGAGAGAATTCTTCAGCATTTGCACCTCTCTGCACAAAAGCAGAAGTTTTGGGCAGAAACAAAATCTGTCTTGACACTTTGCATGAAATCTAGTCTATCCTGGTTCTTATAGAACTCCTTTTTTTTTTGTGGGCTTAGGAATAACTTTTTTTCTTTGAGATGAGAGAGAGTTTTGCTCACAGTCTGAAACCAGGAGTTTTTTAGGTATGAACCAGAGAACAATAAAGTGGTTTGTGTTGGGCTCCTCACTCATTCACATGCAACCCTAGACCTTCTGGATATTTGAATAGCATGAGCTTTGTTTGGTGGCCAAGGGAAGACTCAAATGAGTGAGTGATGACCTTTTGCTTCCACTCACTGTTTATCATTTTTTTGGTTGGTTGGTTGGTTTGTTTTTTTGTTTCTTGATCTTGGTACCATTTTGAATGCCATCTGCCTTTCTGAGTGCCAATATGCTGGTTTTGAATGAGAATTCAACTCCTTCATTAAGAAGTATATAAATATATCTCACTAAGAAAAGTGTTAACAAAAATCACTCTTATATTCTAATTAAAGAGATTTAAAGCCTAGTTTCTTGCCACCTCAGTCATTGCGTGCTTTGCCATTGACATCATTAGGAGAAGGATTGACTTGATCATTCCCGGGAGTCCTACAGAATAATTTTCCAGTCTTGATTTATCCTTCCTTTGGGCTGGTCTGAATCCATTAGGTTTGTCTGGTTTGATGGGACAGAAGGACAGGCAAGAGTTGGCTTTCAAGCATGACACTGTTCTTGTTTATAAAGGTTGCTTCCTGAAAAACCCTTGGATAAGCAGGATGAAGAGAATGTGTTCCACATTGCTGTACCCAGATTTTATTTAAACCCAGCTCAAACCTACACTTCCTGCTCCATGTTATAGCTATAGGGGAAATAGGTGAGATGACCACTGACCTTAGAAACTCTGCCCCATCAACCTTTTTTTGTCAGTTCTCCTAATTTTTAACCTTTCTTTTTGTTCTCTTGACTCCTTCCACTCTGTCAGCATTATTTTTGAAGAATGATGCTCAGCCTGAAAGCAAAGCCCCAAATCTCGTGTTCTGAGTACAGTTGCATTGCTGCTACTTTCAGTTACACACAACGGGTGTGGTGTCCAGAAAAACATTTATTCTTTTCTGCTACAACATCAAGTTACTGATGTCTCCATCTGTGAGCTGACCTCCCTCTTAGGTTCGTTGACAGCCAGGCAAATTTTGTAGAAATAGTCCTTACTAACAGCTTGCCAGTGGTGGTGCTTTAGTTAACCACACTAAATGGTAACAGATCCACCTCCAGAGAGAGCATGAAATGTGTCAGGTGCACTGATTCAACATTGACCACTGTGTGCTGTTGCTCTGACATTCCTCTAGGATGGCCAGAGCTGGCCTTGGTCCTCCATCCACTTCATCTCCTTAAGGCTGTGACACCACCTCATGACCACTGTTTTCTCTCCCACTTCTTCTGCTGTGTCAGAACTGACAGCTGAGCTGGATGCTGATGAGTCAAGGCTTGGTGGAAACCCAAACACATATTTGTGGATAATAAATTCAGACCCTGAATGAACACCCATGTTGCAGCAGACGGGTACCAGGTGGGTGTTGGAAATGTGGGATGTGAATTCGTTCAAAGGATGCTGGGGCTGTAATTTACAACCTCCTGGTGTATGTTTTTTTTAAACACTTGATTCATTAACACTTCTCTAGATGTTAAAAGAGGTTCGTAAATCGATTGGTAGCCAGGAAAAATGAGCAGCAATGAGGTAATTTCAGTCGGAATGGGCTCATTACCACACCAACTGTCAAAAGTTTTTGAAGCCAGATTTATTCCTTTTCCCTTCTTTCTAACAGCCAACACAGGCTGAGGGTATTTGGTTTGATTTTTTTATTGTAGGATAGGAAGAAATTGAAAAAATAAAATTTGGGAAAGGACAAGTAAACAGCAGATTTTCCTAGAGAACTGAAAAAGTACTTGAAATAGAGATTCTCATCAATCTTGGATTTGGTTTGGTCTAAGACTGGACAGCATGACTTGTAAGTTTGTCTCTTAGGAACTGCATGTGAAGAGCAGGATTAGCTTTATCCTCTTCTGGTGCAGCATCCTTTTCAAATTGTGCCAGGGGTAATACTGATGTAAAAACAAAATAAAGAAGGGGAAACCCCTCCAAATTTCTCAGATTTCTTTTTTTCTCTCATCTGAGTAATGGCACAACGAGCCTGGATCATCAAGGAAAATCTGAACTCCAGGCAGCAATCACTCAAGTCCTGAAGCAGAAGGTCAGGGGTGAGATCTTCAGGTGACAGTAATTCATGATGTTCACGCTTGCTGAGAGAAGCTTTGATGAGTCCAGTCAGCTCAGGGAATCCCCAGCTCTGATCTACAAACAGAGGCTACCATGGAGAGATAGGAGCATGTTCCTGAGGACAGATACAGAGTTCCCCTCAGGTTCACTTTGGACAAATGGAAAGTAAGATATCTTCGGGCTAGTGTAAGATTATGAAACCCTTCACTGATGTGTTTATTCCTGATCAAGTAACACACAATTACTCTGTCCTTCCTGTTCATCCACTCTTGCCCTTCTTATCTCTTACATTTCATGATAGTGCTTGAATTACTTGATCAAAGGAAGTTCTGGCTGGGATTTATCTCAGCTAACTGTAGGCAACCAACACATAGGCAGGTAAGTCTGAGTTAGTCACTCTGGGGTGCTTTTATTGTCAATAGAGATAACCAGGTATCTCTAGAGAGCAATTAATCTGATACTTGTTTGATATCTATATTAGGATGAGATGAATCACCTTCTCCAGACGCCTCTTCCTCTCTATTGACTGTAAAGGGAACTGAGGATGACTAGCTTAGATGTAGGCATCTGTGATATAGATGCTTTAAGATAAGGAGATAAATCCAACCTCAGGGGAACCCCAGTCCTGAAAGTCTAAATGGGTAATGATTCTAGAAAACTCATTGCAGAACTAGAGATAATGGTTGAAAAGAACTTAGGGCTCTTGTGGCATGGAACACACAGAGCTTTTTACAAACTCCATGACACCCCAAACTACAATATTGGTGGGTATGTTTGAGACTTCTGTACTGTAGAACACCTGTAGGATGGTGTGCTTCTTCCACTGCTTGCTCTGCAGAAATGGTTCCTGTCACCTTTGTGCTGGTGACAAAAACTGTGCAGTGCCACCACTGTGCTTTTCCTGCTCATATCCACCTCTGGTTAACTGCTTCAAGTTAGAAGGCTGATGAAACACAGGTTTAAATCCAAGGACTCAGGCCCTAATTTTGAGCCACAGAGTGCCTTCCCAGTTTCTGACTACACAAACCTGTCCAAGGGTATTTTTCTCCCACAGTCAAGCTCTGCAGCAGGGAAATTAACCTTCTGTATTCAGACACTTCAGACACTTCAGCAGGGAATTTTTTTCTCCTGTGGAAAACGCCTACTGATTTCATGAATGACCTTTTCTTTCTCTAAGTATAGACAGATCTCACACAAATGGTTTTGACTAGATAACTAAATTCCTTATCAACCAAAGGCTGTGAATCTTACATGTAATGTCCATATTGTCATCTTGCTTATAAAGTGCTGGAAGGGAAATACAGTGGGAAATGTTTGTCTGTAGGGAAGGAGGGGCAAATTTCTGCTGTTTTGATCAGAGGTGTCATTCCAGCTTTTCATTAAGGCTCTGCAGAGTACAGAGGGATCATGCTTCACTGCTGGTATTATTTCTACCACCTCTCTTTTTAATCAAGGATCTTTCAATATTAGGAT
Organism: Sterrhoptilus dennistouni; assembly: GCA_013397095.1. Lineage (NCBI taxonomy): Eukaryota > Metazoa > Chordata > Aves > Passeriformes > Zosteropidae > Sterrhoptilus > Sterrhoptilus dennistouni. The sequence goes on along the minus strand of VWZU01008059.1, from coordinate 1,829,072 downwards.
AGGGAAAGATCTATGGCTGGTAGCTTACCTAGTTGATAGTTATGTTTCTTTCTATCAGACAAGAGATGAGAGCCAAAATTATATGAGCTTGCCATGGTTTAAGCCCAGACAAGGAGTAAGAACCACATGGCTGTTCAGTCACTGGCCCTCAGAGGGATGGGGAGAAAAGCCAGAAAAAGATAAAAACCATGGGTTGAGATAAGAGCAGTTTCATAAGTGAAATAAAATATAATAATAATAATCATAATAACAATAGCAATTACATTAATAAGAATTGCAATGAAAAAGGAGATAACAATAAGGAACAGAATCCAAATAAGACAAGTGATGCCAGACACAACTGCTCACCACCTGCTGACCAAAGCTCAGCCCATCCTGAGCAGTGATTGGCCTCTCCTGGATAACTCCTCCCAGTATATTTACTGAGTCCATTCATATACATTCTATGAGACGGGATGGGATGGGATATCCCTTTGGCCAGTTTGGGTCAGCTGCTCTGGCCATGCTCCCTTCCAGCTTCTTGTGCAGCTCCTCACTGGCAGAGCCTGGGAAACTGAAACTCCTTGATTTAGGGTAAGCACTGAGCAACAACTGAAACATCAATGCATTATGAACATTATCTTCATACTTAATTCAAAACATAGCACTTAATCAGCTACTAGGAAGAAAATTAACTCTATCCCAGCTGAAACCAGGCCAGTGCTTCATTTTCCTCTCATTTGTACGGCTTCCCTTGACACTTATGGTAGTTTCATATCAGTGTTACCTTACAGTTGTCATTGTTTCTGGTTTTGGCAGGCTATTTTAAGCAATTGAGGTCAGATGAATACTTCCTACACAGCCAAGACCCATTAGGGAATAATTCTGGCTGACTGTGTTAACATTACTCTGCACTGAACTCTGTCTTTAAGATCTAAATATTTATCCTTTCTCAGTCATTCCCATAGGAAAACAAAAATCCAAAGATATCTAATTTAGTTTCTTGTAGCTGAATTAAAGGTGAGTCTTTTTTAAACTTTTCCTAGTAGGTATTTATGACTCAAAACCATTATGAAGCATTAAGTCAGACATTTCTCTGCTACTTAATGTGTTTCAGAATTTTATTTTTCATGTCATTTTTAACAAGGAAATTGCAGTTTTGGGTGGTGTCAATACAAATGACCAGATATTTTTTATGTGTAAATATCACACCACTAAAGGCCAAAAATATTTTTGTTTCTTACAACTCTTATGTTTTATGTAGACAACTCACAGCTGCCAAATGAGTGCTTAAACAGAACTTGTGAAGAAGGTGATTTTCTGAGGCAGGAAATGCTCATTTGTCCTTTTCTAAAGGTATGAATGTCATCATTTCCTTCTCTCTTTGTTACTCAAAATGAAAGGCCAAAAAAAAAAAAAAAAACAAAAAAAAAACAAAAAAAAAAACACAAAAAAAAAACAAAAAAAAAAACACAAAAAAAAAAAAAAAAAAAAAAAAAAAAAAAAAAAAAAAAAAAAAAAAAAAAAAAAAAAAACAAGAGAAGAAAGAAAAGCATTTATGTCCCTTAGTTTGACAAGAAGTTAGTCAGGACAGCAGAAGCTGTCAAGCTTTCTTTGAGGTATGTGTATTTAGGATACATAACCATCTAGACAAATACAGGTAGAGTTTAATTACCTTCTTCTAGCTCTGGCACAAAATGAAACTAGTTTCAGAGCAGGCACTAGAGCTACATTAGGGCTAAATTTTAAATAGATAAACTGAAGAGCAAAGGCATGCTCATCTGCTGGGTGGGGAAAAGAGACCCATGGAGATTAAAGACTGGAGCACCAGAGGATTTAGAGAAGCATTAAGATCCCTTGCTCTGAAGGAGGCCCAGAAGCCAAGGCTAGCCAAGCTCCTGGCTTGTTTCTGTATTTTAAATTACTCCCAGTCCGATTATGCCCCTCCTTGTGTGAAGCACAAGGAGAACGGGCTCCAGGACACAGTTCTCATGGGGTGTCCTGGGGAGACTGAGCCCTTTGCATGCAAAGTGCCACTTAGGAATGGGTTTGGAGTACAGAACTCTGGGCGCAGCTCTTCCTGTGTAGGGGACAGACATCATCCTTAATCCTTGAGCCAGCTGGTCCAGCCAGGGCTTACATTTCTGACCCCAAGACCCCTCCACATCCCTGACAGAGGCAGGTCACATCCAGCCAGAGCTGAATTACTCACACTTCAACACTTCCATTTTCACCAGAAATACAAGTCAGCACCTGAAATAGTTTCTTTTGAAAACTATTTCAAATGACCACTCTCAGGCCTCGTGGGTCATTTCTTGGGTATCTTATCACTAAATCAGTGGGTGGTGTGGCCAAAGGCAGAGCTGGGACCCCTGGCTCCTGTGTCTCAGTGGAGAATAATTGTGAATCCTCCAGTGAACCTTGCAGAACCTCACCAGTGGGCACAACTACTTCATCAGCCAACTTGAGCTTGAGCTCACAGGATTTTCTCTTTTCCAAGTATCACATCCCTCCTGCTCCCTCCTTATTTTTCCCACTAATTTGTTTCCACAGATACTCAAGTCCCATTCATGTTTCCAAACCCTTACAAGTGTAGAAGAATTAAATGAGAGGGTTTCACCCTCATTGGCAGTAAGTGCATTTTGATTTAAAGATTTTATTTAATCAGTAGTCTGGGATATTTTTTCCCCCCATTCTAAATTCCTCTCTACAAACAACTCATGGTGAAAGAGGCCAATTTTCTGGACAGTTATCAGGCAGCTTTCATCCCTTTTCTGATGCACAGGCCACCAAACTAATAGTTTCATGCTCTCAATTTCACACTCCAGAAATGACACAGAAATGTAACTGGAACACTTGTTCCACAGAAACAGTACCAGAAATAACAGATTTGCCCCCTTAGTATTAGTTCCTTTAAGATGATTTTTTTTTCCTAAAGCTTTTGAGTTCAAGGAAGCAGAATGGTTCTATCATAGAAAATATACCCCATTTCTGGGAATCGTCAGTGGGCCCAGTCTTCCCCTTTTCCCCATCCCAGACACCAAAATGTAGTGAAGGTGCTCATCAAAAGATGGTGGGATCCCCTGGGTTTTCCTCTCCTCTCCTCTCCTCTCCTCTCCTC
>VWZU01008059.1:1811836-1825717 GCA_013397095.1 Sterrhoptilus dennistouni | reverse complement strand
CTCCTCTCCTTTTTTTTACTGACTCAGCTTAAATGACATTCCAGGACTTCATAGGAACATTCTGTTGGGTGATCTACTATGAAAATGTAGAATTTCTCAGCACCATATCAAACTTTTTAGTTACATCTCAGATGAGAAAGCATAAAGGCTTTATTCATATTGTGTTTGCCTGTGCCAAAAAATCACAGCTTCTCAATGGAGAGACTGTGAAGTGAAATGGAACAAAAGACCTCATGGTATCACAGAGTGAAAAAAAAGTCATATGCCAAGGGAGTGACAGTCTTCCAATGGATTCTTTTCATTGAACACATGGAGGGAATTAAACTTGCCTCCAGCCACTACGACTTAGATGGAACCTCAGCCAAGAATGAAAAATTAATGTAACTCTACTTCTGAGGTTGCAGTTGCCCTTATCCCAGACCAAAAAAATCCTGATGACTTATTTTCTTAGCAGATCCCTAGGTGAATTTGACTGTAGGAAAAAACGTCTTTCAAAACAACTCAGGAGAGAGAGGCATAAGAAAAAGCCACAGCTGAAAAATGAGGCCTCACAAATCTCACTTGTGTTTTAGTCACTGAGATCAAATTCAGGATAAATTGCTAAATTGCTATTTTTTTTTCCTCCTCATATTTCTCACAATATGGTTAGATACCTTTCTGAATCCATGCTTCACTTGACCAACTTGGACTTAGTGGATTTCTCACAGGTCCATATGGGAAATCAGACAGGAGCAATGAAAATTCCCTTCTACCATTCCAAAGAGCTCATATATGAATCAATTCTGTAAGGGCCCCACTTTTTCTAATTTTTCCACTGCTTTTAAGTAAAAACCCAAAAGACAAAGAACAATTTAATAGAATCATAGAATCAAGAATGGGTTGGGAAGGGACCTTAGAGCTTACCATGAGCAGGGTCTGCTTTCACTAGACCAGATTTCTCCAAGCCCATCCAACCTGACCTTGAACACTTCCAGGCATTGGGCTTCCATAACTTCTCTGGGGAACCTGTGCCAGGGCCTCGCCACCCTCACAGTCAAGAATTTCTTTCTTATACCTCAGCTAATTTTCCCCCTTTTCAACTTGAGCCCATTACTCCTTGTTCTATCACTGTATTTCCTGATGAAACTTGTCCAACATGAGGAAAATTAATATGAAAGCTGTTATAATATTACAGAAATCTGAAGCAAAGTGTCATCTTCATTTCATGCTTTTGTCCAGGCAGACAAGATGACATTAGTCCCACTCTGCTCAAAAGTGGGAGCTAGACATACCTAAGGTGATATCCATCTGATATTCATCTACTGTGGTCTTGAAGGTTATGGAGCAAGATTCCACAACCTCCCTTAATATCCAGATTCTCTGTGATTATGGGACTTGTTATTCAGCATGCACTCTGAATAGATAACCTAAATCCTTCCTGCAGCAGACTGAACCTTTTTTTTCCCCCGTCCTATCCTCAGTGCCACTGGGAAACAAGGATTAACATCATCACTGAAACATCCTTTTCTGCATGTGAGAAAAGCTTGGTTATCCTCACTGAACCTCCTTTCTTGACCAAACAAATCTTATTTCTGAAAACTGTCCTTGCAGGCGATGTTTTATACTGGCATCTCTTTTCATTACATCTATACCTCTCCTGCTGGAAAGCTCCCCCCTGTTAGGAATTTATGTCTCTGAGCTCCCAAGTATATGTTTCACAGAGCCATAGAATGGTTTGGGTTGGAAGGGACCTTAAGGACTATAGAACAATTGAGATAGGAGATAACATAAATTGCTCTTAGAAGGTGACTATTGAACTCTGTTGACTACAGAAAAAACACCTCATAATGAAGTGACCATGTACTGTGCTGTCAATTTAAGCTCCTCTAGTAAGAACCTGGAGTCTGAGGAAGTTTTTTTGGGTCTAGAAGAAGAAACAGACAATTGAGTTGGAAGGGACCTTAAGGATTATCTCATTCCAACACCCCTGCCATAGGCAGGGACACCTTACATGAGGCCAGTTTGCCCAAAGCCCTGCTCTACCAGGCCAGATCTTTGGTTACCTGGGCTAAACATAATTCCTTTGGATTTCTGACCATTTCTCCAGTTTAGCCAGAAAACATGAATCCTGATCTTTTCTGGACTTTCTGAAAGCTCTCTCTTGATAGTGTCACATGCTGATTCTGTGCAGGTGCTGCCCAGCCTGTCATCGAGTGGTTTTCAAACTCTGGGACATCTCTGCCACACTACTTTGAGTATTTTTTAGAACTAGTTCTGCATCTGCTTTTCAGTGATCATCCCCAGGCTTCAGAAGCATGTTTGCTGATAAGGATGACTTACGGGAATGTGCTACAAACCTTAGAACAGCTTTATTATATCAGATTTTTATGTTCCCTCCATTCATTATGCCAGCTATCCTGGCATTAAAGGGAATTAGATTGATTTGACATGATTTGTTCTTCACAAACTCATGTTTCATCTTCTATCTTATTACTCCCTGGCTTGCTTACAAATGGTTCAGTGAGTAATATGTTTCAGTGTGTTTCTAGGCTTTAAAGTGAAACTGAGACTGGCTCACAATTGCTGGCTTGTCTTTTATTAGAATAAGTCCTCTGCTTGCCCTTCTGCAGTGCTCACACAATCTCTTGCATTCTCAGATGAAAATTTGTGTTTTCAGATGAAATTACACAAAGGAAGTTCTGTGAGGCTCATGACCACATAAATGTCCAGCTTCATATCTTCCCCCAGCCAAATCCAGAGCTCATGGTATTCTGGCACATGGCTGTGATCTCCCTTCATCCCTGACACAAAACCTTGTTCCAGTGGCCAGCTGCACCTGGCTGTCTTTGACCATGGTTTGGGATGGTCGTATCCTTTTCAGGGATAGTCTGACATGGGAATCTACTTTGTCCATGAAACCACTTACATCCTGTCTGTCACTCCTCCTTTAATCCACGTCTGGTTGTGTCCGGGACATTACCCACTCACCTGTCTATCAAGACTCAGATGCAAACATGTCTGATGGGTGTTGGACAGCCAAAGTGAGCTGTATCACTCTCTTCTATGACCTCAATAAAGCAAGGAGACTTTCAGAATAAAAATAAATAAATAAATAAGAGGAAGTTTAAAATAGATCAAAGAAAATGTATTGTCTGCGCTGATATCATCACATGATATCAGTGTGATGGGATGGATGTTGGACTTCTTATCCCAGTCTTATTCCTCCTGGAGACCACGAGCCGTATTCCTCACAAAGACCAAGGTCCTAGAAGGAATAAAATGAAAACTAAATGCCACAAAGAAATAATTATTTGATAATCCAGGTTGTGTTACTGCAAGCTTGACCAGCTAAGGCCAGATGTCAAGAGGCCTCAGTTGAGGTGCAAACATTGACCTCTCTGATTTAAAAGGGAAAGAAATGGGACTATATTAAGATAAGAGATCTCAGCTAATATTTCCCCAGCATAAAAATGGTTACTACCCCATAAGTCATGATGACTTCATGCTCTTCACATTATTATCTGAGGTAAGGCAGACACACAGGTGAACAGAGAATAAATTTAGGAAGATTATAAAAAAATGGTGCTATAAGCAAATTCCTACCTAATGATCAAGGATGGAAGATTTCTGGACAATTCAGAGTTATCTGCATCCATCATTATAACCTTTAGTCGTATTAACATTCTATTAGTTCCTATTCACAAATTGTTCCTATTAACTTCCCAAACAGGATACAGAAATAATTGGTCTAATCAGAATAGCACCGACTGTTTATTTATAGTCTGTTGTGTCCTCTTTTTATTATCCTGCTCAGCTCCAGGTTTACAGACTGGAAAGTTTTCACTTCCTTTTCTAAAATCTGTTTCTCATAGCTGTGCTGCTTCTTCAGGACACAGACCTAAAAGGAAGTAGCATTACTTGTACTGTAGGAAATGCAAAAAAGAAACAGCAGAGAAGGAAACATCTGATTGTGATCTTGTCTAGTAGTAGTTTACAGGCAGTTTTCCTAGAAGTAGATGGTATAGATTTTCAAAGCAAAATGTATGAATTCTTAGACTGCGAGAAATTCTTACAAAAATGTATTAATAAAGAAATTTGGGGTAGATCAGTAAAATTATCATAAGAATCACCTTCAGCTAATCTCAAACAAAAATCAGTCAGCTTTTTGTCAATGAGATAAAAGGAAGTGAAAAGAAGTGTGTGGCTGTTCAACCCACAGACACGCAGCTTGAGCATAAGGAAACTTTAGTGTATTTACACTAAATAGGTGAATGCTATATTTAGTAACAATCACAAATAAGAATCTGCATTCAGTTCGATAAGACAACCCCATCTGAAAATGACAAAGAAGAAGAACAACAAAATTAAAACACATTGAAATGATGCTTTCCCAGTTTGAATCAGAGCCTGTGAGGAGTCCTGTGGGGCTGCCTGGTTTTGATGACTCTGAAGGCATTTTGCCCAGCCCTTGTCCTTTGTTCAAACTCCTTCACGCTCCAGCTCTCGGTTTCCTTGCTGGTTTCCTCAGCTCTCTCACTGTGTCACAGCTCTCTCCCTGTCTGTCTCCCCTCCCTGCTCAGGCCCGGGGACATTCCTTGCAGAAGGAGCTGCATTGTTTGCAGGCAAATCAGGTGTCAGAGCTTTCAGCGGACGCGACTTCCTCCCGAGTACAAAACTGCACTTACAGCAATACATCACTGCCATTGTACAGGTTGGTTTGCAAAGAATTTTCTGAGGTCAGCATCCTTTGCCAGACCCTCAGCTGATTACCAGGCTTATTCTGAGGGAAATGCACAGCTGGCTGGGGGGGCTGTTGGATAACTTGTCTCTGCTGCTGGGAACAGCTTTGACCCAGTGGTGAATAGTAAGGAGATGTGTAGAGGCAGGAGAAGCATTGCTGGAGAGAGAAAAGAATGTGTTTCCCCTTCTCAGCTGACGGAAGAGTGGCTGGGATTTATTTTCTTTTACAGCTTGTGCAAAGTGGAGCAGCCTCCCTGTTCTTTTGTTCTGTGCCTTTGGTAGTTTGACTCATGAGTAGGGAAAATGTGAAGGTGCAGAGGATGAATTTGTCTGTAGGGCTCAGTGACAAAAGGGCAGCTGGGAAGAGTCTGAGATCTTGGCAAGAATCAACTGGTTTGTAGCCCTGCTATCACAGTGCAAGAGCACATGCCAAGAAGAAATCCTAGGAGTCAATTTGTAGTCTGAGATCTTTCACAGAGTCATAGAAAGCCTTGTGTTGTAGGCTGGGCAGGGACATCTCCCACTAGACCACATTGCTCCAAGGACCATCCAGGCTGGCCTTGAACTCTTCCAGGGATGGGGCATCCAAAATTTCTCTGGGCAGCCTGTGCCAGGGCCTCACCACCCTCACAATAAAGAATTTCTTTACATCTAATTATAACCCAGGTGTTTCTTTCCAGGGAACACATCTTCCTCCTCACCCTGTGCATTGCAGTGTATTGATACATTAATAAGGGTCTTAATGAAAGCAATAATTTAGCATTTGATAATCAGTATTTGCTAGGTGGGTGAAGAATGATGGTTTTATGCTATGTTTTTGCAGCATGTTTCCATACTGTGTAACCAGGACTGGCAAAGCTTGTCTGTGAATAAAGGTTCAGCATTTGTTGCTGTTGTGTGTGACTTTGAATTGCTGCAAACATAATTTCAGAGCTTGTCAAGACTGAAATGAAAAGAGAGCACATATCAGAGGAGTTCAACTTCCACTGAAATTTTCCTCATGAGTTAGAAACTGAATTGATGACAGACAGCGTTCAGTCCAACAAAACACCTTCTCTCCCCTTCCCCCGTTTTCAAATAGGAAGGGCTGTAGGAGTAGAGGGTATCAGATGCTGTGGACCTGAGCCAAAGTGGAGAGAATGTGTAGCTGGTAGAATGGGTAGGAAAGAGGAAGAGTGAGTTAGCCTTTTTCACTCATGCGTGGGAGAAAGGCAATACTATTAAACGCAGTTCAGCTGTAACGCAATGAAAAAATTGTACATGACCTGCTGTGACAGTTCCTGTGGATCTGAGTCATTGTTTGAGCCCAGCCTTACCTTTCAGTGACTGGAGCAGCAATGTGTAGCCAGCTGGCAGCACATTGCCAGAAAGGACAGTACAGGAGCCGTATCACAAATGTAAATCTCACTATTAGGATATCTGATTTATCTGTGGTTGCAGTAACAATGCTCCAAACGTGTGGCAGTGAGAGCAGCAGTCACAGTGCTGCGTGTTCTGCTGTCTGTAGGGAGCTAAGGCCAGCTCTAATATGAAAATATCAGGAGTTTCTCAGGTGGGATCCTGGCTGCATTATTCACCACATAGGCACCTGGCCACTAGGAAGTGTGCCGACACCACTGCATGGATTTCATCTCCTCTGCCAATCCGCTGGACAAGCACAGCCCTTAATTTCTTTGCTTTAGGCTGAGAGCTCTGAACTGGGTTACTTTTGAAGTTGTACACCCCCTTCCTCCTCCTCTCTCTGCCCCACACATGCATCCTCTCCTCCCCTCCGAGGGAAGTGCTGCCACACAACGCTGCAGGGAAGAAAAAAGGGATGACTGACACCAGATTTATTTGAAAGGTGCTTTTAAGGCATCAGCCATGGACGCTGTGGGAAGTCTGAAGGTGAGAGGTAGCTCAGGAGTCAGAAGAGAAAGGTGGAGCAGGGCCAGCTACAGCCAGCCTAAGCCAGCCCTTCTGTTCTTTGCTTTTAAAGTTTAAATCCTCCTGCCCTCAGTTAATCCATCATTTGCCTGTCATCTAGCTATTGATTTTACATGCAGTTAATATTGTGTCTCTGTGCAACATATTTATATGCACAGACATAAAATAATAAGTAGATTAAAGAATAGGTAGATAGAGAGATGAATTGATATGCTCTGTTTCCATACAGTGCTGAGTGCTGGTGTAACACTATTTGAATGAAAATCAATAAACAACAAAACAGTGACAGAGTAGCTGGAGGAAGCACTGTCTATCTGTCTATCTACCTACCAACCTACCTGTCTTCTACCTTGTTATAAAGTGTTTCTTAAGCCCATAAACCTTCTTGCTGATTTGGGGTAAAATTCTTTGTTGATAAATGCATATAAAAGCTTTTTTACAATTTCCCCCACAAAAACAGAATGCCTGTGTTTAAATCGATGCCCAGTGAAATAAATAATGTTAGAACAGGCTTAGATCCTGACTCTTCATGAGGTTTCTGTCTAATGCACATTTGAAAATAACAACAAAATTTATGCATATTTGCATTAGATTTTTATTATTCTGTGTGATGGCTTGCATGACCAAGAATGCACAGATACCAGTTAGAGTCTCACAAGTAAAGAGCCCCTGCTATTCAACTTAATTTCTTTATTATTCTTTAGACCTAAGTGGTTATTCAATATATATCTAAAATATCATTGCATTATATATAAAACATATATTTATATATATGTTATAAATATGTGTGTAAGATGTCTGTGTGGTGCATGTACATTAGAAAACTCTGAATATTTGGAAAAAATCCTCCATGTAACACAACGTGGACAGGCACTCAAACTCTTGTCAGGGATTCCAGGCAGTGTGAAGGTAAGTTGAGTGAAAATGTTTATGTGAATGTTCAAAGCCGGGGAAGTTTGAATCTCGTACAATACAATTAAAATGTGTATTTTAGTGATAACTGAATCAGAAATAAACACAAAGAAAATGTGAGAGAAGAAAGGAGGAAAAAATTACGCACTGCCGACATGCTCTGAATTAATTTGCTAGGTAGGAAGCATGATGTTGATGTAGATATTCTATCTGCAGCCAGCTCCACAGTGAGAGGAATAACCTCTATCTAATACTGTGTTGATATGAAGGACTTTGACACAGTTTGGAAACACGAGTGATACACTGGAATTAAAAAAAAAAAAGGCATTTCTGCGTTATAAGGGTCCAAAGGAAATAATTTATGCTGCAGGCTTTTTTGTTCTAGTGACGATTATTTTATGGGAAATAGGTTTTGATTTCTAAACTTAGCCATGCTGCCCACAAACGGTACTTTCTGGGGATTAGTGATTGATCTTTCCATTTCTCTGCTTTCTTGGTTCTCTTCACATCTTCTGCCTTCCAATATGTGTGTGTGTGTGTGTAAGCTCTGTAGCCAAATGCAGAATAGTCATCTGGCAGAAGCAATAAGCCATTGGAATACAGACATTCTTCTGTCTCCAAATTTCACCATGTCTTCAGTCTGAAGGCCAAGGATGACAGGAAGATTAAAGTTTGACATTCATTTCTGTTGTCCACTGAAAGGATAGGGGAATTCCCTTTGTTTGGTGTTTTGAACCCACAAGATATATGGTCGAAGGCTGAAGTCAGCATCCAGGCAAAATGTCTGCTGATTTGAAAAGAGGTGTTGTAAGAGCAAAGATTTCAGAATTAGAAAGGCAGCTTGAGTGTGTGTTGAAATGTGTCCTTCTTGATGGAACTAATAATCTCTGCAGTTTGGGATGGGAACCTGCCTGTGTTTGACTTCTGTCTGGCCCAAGCTTATTTCCCAGGTTAATGGCAAGACATCAATAAATCCTTCAATCGCCAGCGAGTGTCTCAGCAGTTACTATTCCCAAATATCTAAGAATGGATCATGCCTTTATGTGTTTATTACCTCATCTTTGCTTAAGTCCACTCTGCATCACCATTGGGGGTGAACCTTCATCTGGTGGGGCTCTGGTCTGACTGCCTCCAAAGGGCAGCTCACGCATACATATTGCATAAAACCACTATCAATCTTCAGAGTTTGCTGGAGCTGGCTTCACACAGCACATCAGCCCTTGTAAAAACTGCATGTTTCTTCTTCTAGACCCAAATAATCTTCCTCAAACTCCAGGTTCTTACTAGAGGAGCTTAAATTGGCAGCACAGTGCATGGTCACTTCATTATGAAGTGTTTTTTTCTAGAGTCAACAGAGTTCAATAGTCACCTTCTAAGGGCAATTTATGTTATCTCCTATCTCAATTGTTCTATAGTTATCACTATCTTACCTCAAGGGCACTACCTGCTTAATTTAGGTGATCCTCGTAGCACCTTAGGTGGGAGAAACTGATCCTGGGCTTGATTATATGGGGTATCAGTGGATTTTATTAACCCAGAAGGAAAAAAAAAATCAAAAAAATCAAAAGAACCACCCAAAAAACCCCCCAACCAACCAACCAAACAAAAAAACCTCAAAAAAGCACCTGAAACCAAGTGAGAACATTTACCATTCATGGGTACCTCATGGCTTTTTTTCCCCCACTTAATTTTCACATAATCATGTACTTAGGCAACACAGAAAATACTCTTTGACCCAGATGCCAAATTGAACATAATGGGCAAATAATCGAGTTGAGCAAGTAATGATTTCCAATAGGTTAAAATCTGTTCACATAAACAACTGAGCAAAATTATATTGGATAACAAATGCATTCTGAGAAGTTAAGTGTGATTATGATTAAATGAAGATTAATAATGGAATAACTGTATATTGGGGAATTATCTGAATTGATTAAGACAATACAAATTATCACTAAGCCTTTATAAGGTATATGCAGCCAGTGTGATTGCTGAGGACAAAATTTAGTAGCCAGTGACCCACACTCCTCAACCCACACAGTGGGCTGAGGAAAAGACATGTCTAGCTATTTTAGACTTCAGTGGGGTCGCTGAAAACCTGCCTGGGTTTGAGAGGGTGTGGGTGGCCTTTACCACACATCTAGAGTGAGACTTAATCATACATCACACGCCTCCAGGCAGGCACTTTTTCGGCAAACAAGCACCTATAAAGCTGTACCAATACTGCAAACATGATCAATAATACAGTGGAATATTCTTTATAGGAGCACTCCCGTCAGACGTTGTCCTTCTGGTTCTGGTGACTGGAGAAGTACAAATAATTCCGAGTTTTTACGACTTGTTCCTACTTCTATTTCACAACCCCACTTTTCCCTGTTGACTTTTGAGAGAAAGTTATTGTTGAGCACTGATGACCTCTGCACCTTAAACTCTGTGCTAATCCTGACATACCCCTTTGCATCTTGGTTTGCCGCATACCTTAACATGAGACTGGAATGTTTTGTGTGCCAGAAAGGAATTTTGGGCTCAGAAACCTGTATTGCATGGAAACACGTTCTGCTAGTGGGAAGCATCAGTGGTTCAGGCATATCTTACTGCTTGACACTGCATAAAAGAAATGCTTGGAATGAGGCAACTTGAATATTTTCTCCACTTTGTAGATGTTTTGAGAAAAAGAAATGGGAAAGCTACTTGTTGGGAGAAAGTAATCATTCCTTTCTCTGCTATGGCTTGTGATTAAATAGCAGGGTCAGAGTTGGATTTTTGGATGGTTGCCGGGCCTTTGTTACTGCTTTTTTTGTCTACATCTATTTTGTATCTCAGGAAATAAGTCAGAGAGCGAACTGCCAGCCCTCTCTCACCTAGCTCTGAGGGGTCAAGATGCCTGTATGCAAGGCAGCATAGAGAGCTGCTCAGGATACCCAAATACCCCATCTCTGTGTGGTCTTGGCTCCATCCTGGAAAAATATTTCTGATCATTTGATTAAAGAGTCCTCATGTGACTTTTCTAAGGCAGAAGCAAAGTGATTTGTGCCCATCATGTCTGTATTATGGATGTGTGCTGCTGATTAAACTCAAGCCATGGAGCAAGTCTTGGTTTAACACAGGCTCAGACTCAGGTGTTCAGAGTGGTAGAGTCTGAATTCAGTCTGACATTCATTCTTAGACACAAATGGACTTTGAAGAGTGACCCAGCTCTGCCTGCTGCAGGCTGCCCTCTTGGTTGCAGTGATCACAATCCCTGCATCTTTACTTTGTTCACCTGGCACTGTGAATTCTCCCTTATTTCCCCCATGAAATATTGAATCTAACAAAATTTCTATGTATCTTTGCTCTGCTGCTTACAGCAAAACAAGAGGAGGAACTCATGATAAGAAATGGTCATCTGGGCATCCACAGATGTCAATCAGAGGACTAAATATCTAAAGATTTATAGCATCATTAAGGAGTTTTTCCATAGATTTTGTAAAGGAAGGAAGAAAGGAAGGAAATAAGTGAGGGAAGAATAAATAAATAAATAAAAGGAACAGAAAAAGAAAGAAAACAGAACAGTGAGCAATTCTCTTAAGAAAAGGAGTTGTAGTTCATTGAACCTTGTCTTCCTCTTGCCTCCCCGATCTTAGGTAAATATTTGAGTGAAGTCCAAACCAAATACACACACCAAAATAGCATAGGGTGTAACTGATACAATCTCTAGAACTCATAGAAAAGGCGACTTTGAAGGGGGAAGGGAGAGACCTTTTCCTAGAACAGCTATTGCTTGGGTGAAGACCATCGCCCCTTTGACTGGACAATGGGAATTAAGTCCCATAAGCAAGCACAACATAACATTTTCCATAGCAAGCACAACAAAAAGGTCCCATTTTAGAAATGTGGCCATTGCTGAGATAGCAGAGGAGATCTAAATGTTCAGTGCCCTTTTACAGGGCTTTTCACGAAATTTTCCTAAAGTCCCTCATAAACATTTTGTCTCCACGTACTGAAATAATCAGGTTGTCTGAGACACTGGAACAGGTTGCCCAGAGAAGTTGTGGATGCCCCATCCCTGGAAATGTTGGATGGGTCTCTGAACAGCCTGGTCTAGTGGAAGGTGTCCCTGCCCATGGGAGGGTATTTGGAATGAGATTATCCTTAGCGTCCCTTTCAAACACAAGACATTCTATAGTTCCATGATCTTTTCTCTGCAGTAATAACTTCTATTTTCCAGCTTTCTGTGGATGTTGTCTGTGTGTTATGGGAAAGAGGTGAGGATGAAACGCAGTGCCTCAGCAGACAGGAGAAATCTAATCCATGGGGATTAAAAATTGAGTCCCTTTTGCTCATCTGCATGACAAAGGCCCATTGCATAATGCTATGAGTACAGCTAAATCCAAGGCTTAGTCCCTCACCTCCTGGTTAGGCAACAGAGAAGACAGATAGGGCTGGAGGAGCAGCTGGATGGAGATAACTTTGGTCATGTAAATGCATCAAGTTCACTGTGAGGAGCCTGAGCCCATTCATCATTTCATGCCAAGCTCAACTGCTTTGATGGAGGCATCACACCCAACATGCACTGGAGATGTCCTCACATGTCTAATGTGTCTAGACATTCTGGCCTTTAATACACTGCAAGTTGCAGGAATCTAGAGGTGATGGAGACACTGCAGTGGTCAAAGCCTGTGTTGGATTTTTCTCTGGTGTAAATGACAAGAACACCACCCAAAGTTAGAGTCTCATGGATCAAGCCCAGGTGAGGAGCTGGGCACATGCCAGTGGTGGCTGTTACTGAAGGTATAAAATATCTTTATGTGAGGAGGAGGTTATGGAAGGGAGTGGTGGCTTATTACAAAGATGGAGCTGAGCCTGCCTTTGGGACAAGTCTGTGTAGCTGTTTAGGAGACAGCAAAAACCAAGCCCAATGTATCTGGGACATGCTCTCTGGGGATTAAAAAGGATCTCTGACTGTTGCAGCTCTGGTCACAGGTTGTGCCTTGTGCTGTTGTATTGTGCCACACACATGCTCCCACCATGGCTGTGCACTGGGTACAAAATGTTCCTCTCTGGAGGGCTTGTGATCTTCTGGGAGTGTTGCTGCTGGCTGTCAAGAGACTTCTGGATTTGCCCCAGAGGAGAGGAGGGATACAGATGCACACCAGATTTCCACATTGTGTGAAAGGAGCCTTATAATTATCTTATACATTACAGTTGGGAGCCCCAGGCAAAGGGTAGGCTCCTGTGCTTTCTCCTGACCCATTGTGTGAAGTCTCATGTGATGCAGGGTGGGGAAGTGGCTGCCTCAGACATCTTTGTCGTGCAGTGTTGGTGATTACGTGACAAATGGGGCAGGGCCAGCCTGCCTGGGCACAGGGTGAGGTTGAGCAGTGTGGCTGTGTGGTGTGCTGGGCAAGGGGCTGGGACATCACTGGCTGCTGACCTGGCTCTTATTGACCTCTAGCAAGGTCTCACTTGCACCTTGTCCCTTGTCATCATAGAACCCTTGAAAGGTTTGGGTTGGAAGATACCTTAAAAATCATCTAGTTCCAAGACAATTGCTATGGGAAGGGACACCTTCCACTAGACCAGGTTACTCCAATCCCCATCCAACCTGGCCTTGAACACTTTTAGAGACGAGGCATCCACAGCTTCTTGGGGAAACTCATTCCATTGTCTCCCCACCCACATAATGCAGAATTTCTTTTTTACATCTAATCCGAACTGCACTCTTTTAGTTTGAAGCCATTCCCCCTTGTCCTACTACTCCGTGCCCTTATTAAAAGTTCTTCTTCAGCTCTCATGGAGCCCCTTTAGGTACTGGGGTGCTGCTCCAAATCTCCCCAGAGCTTTCTCTTCTCTGCCTTTTTTGTCTCCAGAGATGGGTCAGTTTAGCACTTTTTTGCCCCTCCCAGCGTTTCCTCCATAAGAAGGACCAGCAGGAGCTTGTGTACTCTGAAGAGGCACCTTCTCCATGCTGGTTCAGAATCCCTTTGGAAAAGCAAAAAATGGGATAAAATAGGAAAATTTTTGACCTCTGTATGAACGGATTGTGCTTAGCTGTTGTCACTGTGGCATAATAGGAGAGGATTTGCTCTTGTGAGGAGGGATGGATATGCTGTAATCCCCCTTAGCCTGGTCCAGCACGTCATGTGTGGTCTGGGTGCCGAGGTGCTGCTGCAGATGAACCGACTTGTTCAGGCTGTAGCCGCATGCAACCAAAATTAATTCCAGGATTAATGTTTAAGCTGGCTGCGAGAGGCTGTTCATCTCATAGAAATGCTCCAATTGTTGGACTAAAGGTACAGCCACCTCTCTGAAAGGATGAAATAAAATTCACACAATATTTTCAAA
>VWZU01008059.1:1771317-1811788 GCA_013397095.1 Sterrhoptilus dennistouni | reverse complement strand
AAAAAAAAAAAAAAAGGAGGGTTTTTTTTTGTTGTTTTTGCTTCATAAATTTAAAAATATTTCCTTTGTGTCCAGCTGTCTTTTTTTGAACAAATGGTTTTATTTTTCCGAGTAATATTTTTTTCGCCAAAGACTCAGGTCCAAAAGAAAATCACAAACCTGGTCTTTGAACTTACTGGACTGAAACTCTTTGATCACCTTGAGAGGTTTTCCTAACAATAGCTGAAGCCCACCAACTTGCTCAAATGGACCTTGGGCCATAGGCAGGGTCAGCTTCCAGGAGCTGACAAAATCAAAGTTTTACGAAAAAATTCCCACTCTGAGGCACACCCCATCACCCCACCCAGGAGAGGGAGATTATGGGAACTCATATCACAGAAAGATCAAGCTTCAGTTTAATCACCTCTTGTTAATGCCTTTCTTATATTGGATTTTAATACATTTTTAATCTGTTTTTCATTTTCCATGCTTTATCACTTGGGTGATCAGAGTGAACAGGAACCAACCTGATGCTGGGACCGAAACACCGCAGAGGGATTGAAAAAGCAGAAGAAAAATTTCCCAGGAGGTCGTGGAGAAGGGATGTGAACTGGGGACTTTTCTGGCAGAAAAAAATCCAAACTGAGAGTGAGGCAGCTGATGTGACAGGGCTCTGTTGTGTGACCTTGAGCCCCTTTAGCCTGTTTTCCTCCAGCCTTTTGCTTGAATATTCAGTTATATGCATAAAATCATAGAATTGCAGACTGGTTTGGTTTGGAAGAGACCTTAAAGATCATCCAGTTCCAACGTTCCTGTCCCTGGCAGGGACACCTTCCACTAGGCCAGGTTGCTCATATTCTCCTTTAGTAAGTATTTCTATTCTAAAGCACTGAGCACACCAATATCTTCTTCCCGGCTACATCCTCTAAGCAATGCCCCACACAGAAGAAAGAAAAATGTTCCAAACTTCTGTTAATGATGCAGAGAATCTGTCAAAAATCCCTTCTGAGGGACTTCTCCCATCCCCCCCATAAGGAACTTATTTTCCTTTCTGTTCAAAAAGACCCTTATCAACGTTTCAATCTTTCCATGTAAATACACTGACAAGTGTCAGGCCCTGGCAAACCTATAATTAAGGCTGAATACAATTTGCTAATAAAAGCCAAGAAACCCTGGGTTGAGTTTACTTACATTATCCCCACTGGGCACTTTCCATCAGAATCTTTTATCAGCCTCTGCAAATGCCACTTTGACATTATTTTTACTGAATCAATCCAACGTGGACACTACACTCGTTCTCCTCCTTGCAGGGAACATGCTCCAGCTACAGAAATAAAGATTTGTGCTGTTGTTTGTTGTTGTCATTGCAGCTCCTCTGACTCACAAAGCACAGTGAGCTTTTGGAAGGAGAGAAAGAATGAGAAAAATAGAGGAGAGGAAAAGAGAGAATTGGAGAGAGAGAGAGAGGCAGAAAACGTGAGCCAGAGATTGTGGCAGGCTTTACAAATTGGCACAGCCTTATCAACAGCATTTCATGGTTTTCTGGAACTCTTTCAAAGGGAACTTGCCTTTGTGTGCACTGGCTTAAGCTTTACTAATATTTAAAGCTATATTTAAAAGTTTATGAAAATTACTTCTGAGTTCCTCTGTCTCTTAAAATCACTGAGGCCAATGTTTGCTTCTTGCTGTTATCCCACTCACCCCCCTCTTCCCGCATTTTTCTGTGGTTTTCCCGTCCTCTTCGTCCTTCCTTGGCAGGGTCTCTGCCTTTGCCTCTCCCTCCCTTTTGCTGCATTCCCTTCACCCAGCCTCCCCCCTCTCCATTTCCAGGGGGCTGGGAGAAGGGTTTTGTTTGGTGGGACTGTTTGTGATGGGTGAGGTCCAGCTCCGAGCAGTGCCGCTCTCCACTACATCAGTAAGTGTGTGAGTAAATACATCTCTCACGCTCTTTCTCTTGGCTCCCTGCTTGGGCAGAGGGTCAGACGGCTTTTCTCCTTGCTCCTGGCTATGT
This sequence comes from Sterrhoptilus dennistouni, assembly GCA_013397095.1. Lineage (NCBI taxonomy): Eukaryota > Metazoa > Chordata > Aves > Passeriformes > Zosteropidae > Sterrhoptilus > Sterrhoptilus dennistouni. The sequence continues at coordinate 1,809,798 of VWZU01008059.1, read as the reverse complement.
CTGGGTCACAGTCTGACACCTCCAACAACCCACAGTGGCATCTCCATCCAAATGCAGATATGGAAATAGCTCAGGTGATCCTTAGCACAGACATGCACTGCTTCTAATGGGATTCAAGGGGACAATTTATCCCAGCTTTCCACTGATGGGTGGAGGACTGATGGGAACCCCAGAGGGTGTCCAGATTTGCCTGCAGCCACTGTTGCTTGTGTGCAGGTAGGCACTGGGGATTGTGCTCCTGGAGGAGGGAAGTTTGAGCATGTTCAACATTTTGGTGTGCAGATGTGCCCTTGGCCTAGGCATGGATGGCAGGAGGACACTGGAAGGGGAAGGTGGCCCAGAACGGGTTTTTGTAGCTCTCCCAAAGTCACTGGTGACGCCTGGGGTAGGGTTTGCCTGCCCCTCACTCTGTGATGGCTGTGTCTGAGATGCTTGCCCTTTGTCAAGCATCATGCTGACAGAGACAACAGGATATTCTATGATCTGCAGAGGAATTGTCTCTTAAAAAGACCCATTTCTCACCAGGGCTGTTGTTGGAGCTGGAGATGCCCCTCAGTTATATGACTAAGTACATCTCAGAGGTCTACACATAGGTAAGATGAATTCCTTTTGGGGTAAATGATTTGGAGGAGTTCAAAAATATTAGATCCCAATTAATATATTCTAAAAGGACTTACAATATTTTCATATCAGAATTTAAGCTGTATAATAAAAAAAAAATCATGTTAGCTAATGTGGTTTTAAACACAAAGTGTGTGTGACTACATTACTTTAAGCCAGAGAGCCCTGCTGGTCCGGCACTGTTTCCAAGAGCAGTCAAGAGTAAATGTTTAAAGAGAAGAATAAACTACTTATAGAAAAATAAAGTGTCTGTGCCTCCAGCAATCACTGATGTAGACATCTTCAGGAGACTACATTTATACAACCAGGCTTAACAGCCTCCACTGTGTCTATCTGTTGAAATTTCCCCCTTTTTGGGGCTGTTTTTTAAATAAAAAGTGAATACCTTGGGTATATCCAGTGGCAATGCCTCACTTTCCTGGTTTATTCCCAGATGATGAAGCCATGGGTAATTCTGTGCCTTCACAGTGCCACGGAAAGTGCCTGCTCTGCACCTGGGGCAGTTTGGTGGAGTTAGGCTGACTTTAGACAGGATGATCTTCCACAACTTTTCTGCGACTTCAAAAGAGGTAGGCAAATGTGCCCTATCTGAGGAAGTGACCCCTTGCTTTACCTTTTTTTCTGTGGCATTAAAAAGAGCAGCTTTGGTGTAGGAAGGAGAATGTCGAGCAATGCTCTCATCTCTCAACGCTTAAAAGCGCATAGGGATGAACCACAAGGATAAGCTATAAATGACTTCTGTATCCCATAATGTATCAGTTATAAGCAAATCCTTTATATAAATGAAACCCAGATCCTTTAGATTCCCTTTGAAGAAATCTTGTCCTCTGGCAGCTGGAACTGCAGTGGTGGGAGTGACGGAGGCAGTGGCTGGAAGACACGGCTGTCTGCTGGAGATAGGATCGACGTTCCTGCAAGGGACAACTGCAAATTTGGTGTTGCAGTGAGATTATAAATCCCCTTAGATTTTACTGGTGTTTTTGGAGAGAGAGGGAAAGTAGATTTAGAGAAATATGATATATAGGAACATGTACACATTTATAAAGTCTAGATGGTAATGCCATGCTCTGTGGTAGAAGGTATATTCAGTTTTAATGCATTAATCAGAGCAGGACTGATGGAGTGTATATGATCATTTCTGTTTTACAAGGCAGGGGAAGGTTAAGTGATTTGCCTGAGGCCAAAGACTAAATCAGTGTCACAGATGGGATGAGAAAGGAAAAGGCTCCAGTTCAGGTTGGATTCTCAACAGAACAGGCAACACCAGAAAGAAATAAGGCTCAGGCAAAAAGCAGTGGTGACTTGTCACTTCAGTGTCCATCACACTGCCAAGCAGTGTGCTAAGTGAAATTTCCTCTGCCTCTTTTTTCTCTCATCAGATAAAACAGCAGCCAGAACTCTGTCTACATTCTCTACACAGACTCATCTCTGCTTGTTTCACATTTCCCATGTGCTGAAAAATTATTTAATTTTTTATTTTCTAGAGGTCAGACATCTCAGTGTCCTGAATTTCTCTGCAACAGCTAATACTGCCCCAGCCTGATCCTGTCACTGCAGCTCTCACTTTGTAAAAATCACGTAGTGCCTATTAAAAAAAACAACAATCATGCACTCCAAATAATTAGTGTCATTATTAGTACTGTGGCATAACCTGCAGGGCCCAATTAAGATCCAAACCTTATCACGCTAAGTTGGGGAAACATACATTAACTCACAGTTTCAGCTTTGAAGATTTTGCATTTTTAATGGATGGAATTAAGAGTGGGAAAAAAGGAACTTATTCTCCCTATTTCACAGGCAGAGCACTGGGACCTGGGGTTATTAAATGAGTTGCCCAAGGTCACACGGGCTGTGTCAAAGGCAGGAGCTGAACCTGTGTTCCCACCTCCTGATCAAGGAGAGCTGTGAGATGGAGCTCATAACTATGATGTGTCTTTAATACAACAGGGAAAGTAATAACCAGAAGAAAGAGCTTGGGAAGGAGAGAGGGAGGGAGAGGGATGCGTGTGATTGTGTCTCTCACAGCCAGGCTGTTCAATGACTAATAACAACTGGTCTTGACTGAGATGCTCCAGGGGATGTCGTATTTCATCCCAAGCCACTTAAAGAGCCAGTTAGTCTTAGAGAACTCTGAGCCTATAATCTAATGCCCAAATAACAACATTTGTCATTAAGTCATTTTAAGTAGAGCATGCATGTATATATGTGTGTATATTTACAAATATATACACACAAAGTGTTTTACTTGTTTAACCTACATCTGTATGTATATATAATAACACATGCACACACACCCACCCTGCCCTGTCTTAAAATAACATGGTTAAGTTAGGAGTGGGAAATGTAGATGCAGCTTGGAAATGTAGATGATTTACAGGTTGTTGTTGGCATTTTTAAAAACAAAACAAAAGAAGAGAATGTTTCATTGAAATCCATATTTTGTAAAGCTGTGCTCAAAGAAAAGTACTTAAGTAATGGCAAAATGTCCCATTCTATTATTTAAACAAACAAAAAAATTATTTTAATTTTGCCTTTTTTTTTTTTTTCAAAGTTAAATGCATTTTTTTTTTAACATGATCTTTTGGGAAGGTTTGGGGTTGATATAAAATTTAAGTATTTCAAACTTAGTCAATTTTTGAATTTAATCTGTGTGTTAAAAAAACCAGCAACAACAAAAGAGTCTGTATTCTAGGTAGGAAAAATAGGTTAGAATGATAAAAAAAAAATCCCATTAAGTGAAACAATAAATGAAAAATCTGATTCCTTTAGCTGGTAAATATTGTTCCCTCTGCCCCTGTGATTCAGTTCCCTGGATATATGCATTCTGGTGGAATCCCAACAGATATAATCCACATTCCTCCCCACAGACTGTGTTGTTTATCACTTGAGAGGGACCTGATGCAGTGATGAGAGGGGTTCAAGGCAGTGGAGACCCCATTACAGCCACTCAAAGGAGGGTTTAACTCACAGCCCCTCTGGGTACTGGGGGCTCTCGCAATGTAGAAGTGGATTCTGGCTCTTCTGCTGAAAAATACATTTCCAGCCAAATAATTTTGTGTTGGTTTGGTGCCAAAATGGTCAGTTGTGAATTTCCCACCTTGGAGGGAACCTGGGGATGCTGAGCTCATTCACCAAAGAGCTCAGTTTTGTCCTTAGAAAAGATGCTGGAAAGCAGCTTTTTTCTTACCACAGAGTGGGCATCCAAAATTGGCAACTTCATGTTGCCTTAACCCTCCTGTACTGCAACTTATGAAGAAATGAGAGCAAGAAAACCCTCCCAACACGGAGAGGTGTTACAGAGAGAAAGGCATAAATATTTGCAGCACCTTCAGGTGTTAAAATGATGGGCAATGAGGAAAGGACTGTGTGGAAATGAATCATTCTGTCTTGGGGCAAAACTGTGCTGACATGCAAAAACATTTGTCTTGAGGGTCATGCATCACACAGGGAAGAAAGTAAAATCCTAAAGATTTTGTGATTAGGGGAGCTCTGTCCAGCCTCTGCACAGATAAAGGCCTTTTAGGAAGAGAAAGAAGTGAGGGTGTATTTGCATTCCTTTTGCAGAGTGGATGTGTGCAGAATGGCAGCTTTAATCCAGCAACTTAAAAAGTGTTGGACGCTTGACTTGGAGATCTGAGTTACAGTTGTTTGATGTACTTTCTCTTTTTGCATCTCTTTGCAGAGACACATTAGATAGGCAGCATATATTTACATTCTGGATTTATGAAGTTGGAGCTGGACGTTTTTCTAAATTACTGTGAAACTAATGCTTTTCACATCCTGTTCAGTCTTTCTGGGCATCCTCATTTGCACTTCAGCTGGCACAGTGGCAGGTTTGACTTTGTTTTCCTCTTTCTGCTGCGTTTGAGGCTCTCCCGTTTTCATATATTTCCATCTTCTGGTTGAAGTGACCTTTCCCATTCACCCTTAAAATTCCACCCAGCTGAAAACTAGTCCTGCCTCCAGGCCTGTAACTTCGGCCTCTGTGGCCTGGGACAATGGGGTGAGGAAGGCAAAATAAGGGACATTCCTGCAGGTCCTCGGTGTGTGGATAACAAACAGGGCACAAGAGGCAAGGCAGGTAAATCAGAAATCTCTCCATTAGCTGGTTAAGCATTTTGGAGTGACACCAGGTACATTAGGAGGTGGCAGCCACAATGGAGGGACATTGGCCATTTGATATTCATGAGATGAAGAAGGTTTAAGAAGAGAAAAGGAAGGGGGAGGGAGGGATGTGGGCTTTCTAATGTAAACACCATTATCATTTGAAAATCAATTAGCTCCTTGCACCGAGGGAATGACAAGACTTAAGGCCCTTTTCTGAACTGCTATTGTGAGCCTGGGTTATTTACTTTAATTAAGAGGAGACAGAGTGGATTATTGTCTCAAACTAAGGAGTTGGGAAGAGTCAGAAAATTACACTCTACCTCACTGCACAACAAAGCCCGGGTAAGAGACAGGCTCCAAACCCAGCAAAGTCGAAAAGAAATTAGCCTTTAATCTGGATTCATCCTACATAAGGAGCAATCAAAAGGAAGGAAGGTTTGGAGCCTCCTTGCTAAGCACCAGGCATGACATTGCAGTGGCTGCCACTGCCAGCTCTTCTGCTGGAACTTAATATTGGTTCTGGGAGGGATTTCTTCCCCTGGAAGGGTTAGAGTTTGAGAGCAAAGATTCTCCTTTTTCCTCAAAATTTGACATGTTGAAATGTCAGGTGTGGGGTTTCATTTCCTCCTGCCCTCCAACACAATAATGGAGCAATGCATTGTTCTAGAAAGAAATCTAATTGTTGATGCAAAGATGTCTCTCCTGGATGAAGATGATAATTTTGTTTTTTGGCTCTTATTTAATTTAAGCAGCTTGGATTAAAAAATTAGGAAAAAAAAGAAGGAAGAAAAAAAAAAAAAAGAGAAGGAATTTGGCAAGTGACTAATCCACAATATTGTCTTATTTGGCATATGGAGAAACACCCCCCGAGGTATCTAATACTGAGATGTTTCAGCTCTGTTTTGCATTGCCCACTCTTACTCTGCATACTCTAAATATGTATTAAGTCAGTCGAGCATGGCAGCTGCTGAAGGAGTTGCCACAGCTTACTGGGTAAATAATGATCGTTTTTTAAATCACCTAAATGCGTATCTACCCCAAAGACCATGGCAGTGGCTTATGGGAATGCTGATTTGCATTTTTAAATTTTTGCTTGGATGTAGTTGCAGTTTCGGTGCCTCCCACTGATTGCTCCATGCTTCAGTTTTAAGTCCAGGGCCCAAGTCTGCTCTGAGTTATGAATGGGAGAATAGGGACTGGCACCATGTAAATCAGCAATGTGAAGTCAAACTGAGGAAAAGCTCAGTGTGATGAGTTTTGCCAGGAATGCAAACTGGCACTGGGATTTTTTTGGTGATTTTGCAGCTTTAAAAATAAATTGGTGATAACTGAAGAGCACCTTTTTTATGGCTGTAATGGGACAGGATAGGCCAAAGATGAGCTACCGTCCAACTTTATGCTGAAGCAGAGAAGAGACAGATCACATGTAAATGATCTCAGTCAGGCTCTGCTACACCTCTAGAAAGCACCTTCCCAAAACAAGGCTTTGGGGTCTACTTAGGGGGTCTTTGGGGTCTATTTAGGCCCTTTTTGGTCATGGAGGGAAAAAATAGTGTATTATTCTGAATACTGACTCACAGCCAAGATCATCAGCTCTTAACTCTTCACAAAACTGGGACCATCCTCTATGTTTTATCAACCGAGGCCCCTTGGCCAACAGCAAACTCAGAAACGTGGTTCTGGAAGGAAATGGATGAGGCAGCTTTTCAGAGGGCCGTAGGGAACAAAACACTTGTTACTTTGTGCATCACAAAGAGAATGTATTTTTTATATATTTCCAGCCAGACTTCTTCCATGCATTCAGGGCTCTTTTCCTTCAGCCCACAGACTCTGCTCTCCTTTGCATCTGGATCCCTTCCTTCTCATTTGGTCCTGCAATAAACCAGACCCTTTTCATATGAGAGCCATTCCCTATTTTCTCCTCATATTTCCCATGGATAAATGCCTACCCATGCACTTTAGGTCTTGTTGAAATGCTTGCCCTGGCTCTGGGGTCCAGCAAAGCTGAAGTGTGCTAAGGAGCTCCAGCTGAGTGTTGGTTTGGTTCCTTTACCTCTTTTGTGAGTCTGTAGATTTTGCAAGCTGGGCAGCTAGACCAGACCTAGTGACTTGCCCCTCAGTTCTGTCCTATGACCTCTATCACCTCTCCTTGCTCCCTTGAGCAAAGCCTATGAGATTCAAGGCGCACAGACCTTCAGGTAGAAAGAAAATTGGCCATGAATCAGGCTTAGAAAGCCTTGGAGATGAATAACTGGACCCTGTGATGCAAAAACTCTGAAGATCATGCACTTGGTGTCACATCCTGAAGGACCTGGGGAGGTGTAATGCCAGACAGATGCTCAGTTGTTGCTCTCTCCTCCTCTGGCAGGGTATAGCTTTTAATACTGAGCCACAATGGCACAGACAATGCATTAATTCCTGCCTTAGCACTGTACTTGTTGGATTAAAGTGCGTTCTTTATATAGATATTTTCTGCTTGTTGTAATAGTACTTTGTGATCTTGAATATACTTAATTGTATTAGAAATGGTGTGCTGGAACCTTTTTTTTAATTATTAATATGAAAATAAATAAAAGGAGGATTTTCTTTTCCCCAGGAACAAATCAAATCCTCCTCTGGAGTGCAGGGTCAACAGACCCACAGGGCTGAGCTGCTGGCTGCAGATAGTGCGTGTGTGTGTGCACAGATGACTACACACACGCGTGCCACCTATATTTGCATTCCTGCAGCTGTTCATTATTTGTATCTATTATGCAGTGGAGACAGCACAAATGTGTGCAATTGAGACAAAATAACGTAGGGATATGAAAGGCCCAATCCATCAGTTCAAGTGTGTTTGGGTTTAAGGAGAAGGGGACGTACAGATAAATACACTGATTTATTCTCCCTAACTCTCTCTGCATTCTGGGGCTGGGCCCAAGCCATCGAAGCTGCTGGAGCTGACAGTGATTTATATCAGCTGCAGGGTCTGGCCTGGAGCTTTTAAGTGTATGTCAAGCACCTCCAGCACTTTCAGAATCTTTTTATAAATGGAGTTTTCCAAATCAAAATCTGAGGGAACGGCAAATCCATTAAGAAGGCGAGCGCACACTGTGTTTTGTGTTTAGGGATTCCTATCATATTTATGTTCAGTTTTGACCATCCAGCTGCTCAGAGTCACAGACTGTGGCCTTCAACAGCAATCATGGTCTCATTCCATAAGAACCCAAAGGTCCCTAAACACTGGTTGGCTTGAACCGAGTCCAGTGAGGAGATGACAGGCCAGGTTGTTAATTACATCCCTTTATTCTGACAGTCAGGCTACAGAGAGGCCTTGGCAGCTTTCAGAGCTGTTTGGAGCAGCCTCTCCCTGCATGTTTCACTGTTGTTACACGACACAGAACTGGAGAGCCCAAAGAGTCAGAATGACTTGACCATAGATTTTTGGGTTCTGCTGCCATCTCTTTATTACTCTCAATAATATAGAGATGTGAGACATGGGATCAAGATGAGGGCAAAGGAGGTGGGAGAGAACAAGACAATAGTAAAGGTGGAGGGTACAGGACTGAGACACAGAGGCTGCATTCTTGGCAGTGCTGAGGACCTGGGGTAAATCCCTTCTTGTCTCTGTAACCCCTCTATCTTTTGTGGACTTAATTATAATCTCACTGCAGCAGAGGGTAGGGGCTGTTGCAGGACCCAACTGAAGACAGTTGACCCTATTTGTGAGGATAAATAGGTAAAAAGTAATGGGAAAGAGCCCTGGGGAAAGGTAGGGGGTGAGGGAGGAGATGGGCTTGTTCCCAGATCAAGAAGGTGAAGGAAGGCTCAGGCAGGAGCTACTTGGCATGTGAAGGAACTGTTTCCCTGAGGGGCCCAGCTGCCTAATTTTCAAGAGGGAAGAATTATTTTCTTTTGGGTGGAGTTGGCCCTGTCCTTTATTCTCATTGGAAAGTAAAGCTAATTCTGGAGCTTAAATCTAAGCTCTCCTGGTCAACAAAAAAAGCCATCATCAGCCTACAGCATATCTTGCCTTGGTGCTGCACCCTATATTATGGGTACTGAATACCAACAGATTTTGCTGTTATCATGATTTAATAATAATAAAGACATTGCATCCTCAGCTTCCTCCTATAACTCTTAATTACCAAAGAAACTTGCTAAATTTAAGCACTGGTGTAAAGTCAGTGAAGAACAGAAAATAATTAGGATTCTTCTTTCAGATCTGATCAAAGGCAGATTTTTTCAGTAAACAATTTGCTACAGGTTTAATTCCACTCCATGGACTCTGTAAGCAAGGAGTTCTTAGAGAGAGTTTTTTCATTCCTAACCATTTTATTATCTTGGTTTCCCCAACGTCTTGCATCCCTTTTTCCAACAAGGAATTGGAGTGGCTACCTGGAGGACAGATCTTGCCCCTTCCTGTATTCCTTTCCAAGCCACTGGCAGAGGTAGTAAGAATCCTCCAGGATGTGACAGAAACAAGAAAGCTCCTACCACTTGATCTCTGCTACCCAAACCCAGTGTCTTGGCATTAGCTGTGAGAGAGTCTCCCTTCTCTGTGCATCTCACAGAGCCTGTTTTGTTCTCTGGCCCCTTTCAGGGCAGGGCTGCACTGGGAAGGAAGGATTGCAGCTCCTGGGACCCGTGGCAGAGAGCAGCTGAAGAAAGTGTTGTCAAACACAGGCAGGGATCAGCTTGCACTCTTTGTCCCTGATGCAAATGTTCACAGGAGGCTGTTCCAGGGATGGGCTCAGCTCCGAGACTCGGGGCTTACAGGAGCAACTGGCTACTGGTATCAACAGGGAGCTGCCTTTTGCTCAAATCCCACTTGTTGGGCAAATTCCAGAGCCAGTCCCTACCCAGTTTCCAGCTCAGAAAAACTCATCCACAGTCTTGCCTTCATATGTCCATCTAGTTGCTGCTTTGCTCTTAATTTGCTGTCATTGACCCCACTGGAAGCTACTGTCTTGCTGGATCAGTGGGATGAGTTGTAAGCATTCCCTAACTCGATGATCTCAAGACTAGTTGAGCTGAAAGTTAAACATTTATAAGTGGCTGGGCTTGTTCCAGCTGAAATGGGCTTTTCACAGTGGCATCTGGACTGGCAAACTGGTCAGAGCTGTGTGTGTAACATCTGGGCTGTGTGAAGCTGCTCAGGGCAGGGGGTGGCTGGAGGAAGACATATGATTAAACACAGTGTTGAGGCTGAATAGAAGTGACAGATCCAACTGCTGGTCCCACAGAAGCCCTGAAGAAAGAGGAAATTCTCTGCAAGAGCTCCTGAGAGGTTTATTGTTCCCTGGTGGTAAGGCTGCAGGACATGTCAGTGAAAGGCTGGCCTCTCTGCAGAGACCTTGTGCCTCTGCAGTGACGACTTTCCCAGAGCTGATGCCCATTTTCCCTCAGTAGCTTCCTGCCAGAGTTCCTTGCCTCTAAGGATGTTGGGCTGGCAGGTTGCCTGGCAGCCAAGTGCCCTTGGTCCTCCCTGGATCACGGGACCATGGGATGATTCGGGTTGTAAGGGATCTCAGGAGGCCCTTATCCAACCTCCTGTTCTGACATCAAACCAGCTTGCTTAGTGCTCTGTATGGGTTGTTGGGAATTTCCCTGCCTTATCCAGGGATTGGTGCTCTCCTGTGCTGGCCTTTGACACCCTGTGATTCCTTGGGTGGCCTGGTCTGACCCTGTTTGACCATCAAACCTCAGAGCTTCCAGGCTACTGACAATGCAGAAGCTGTGCTGTGAAATTAGGCTGCCCCCAGGTTTCATGTTATTTTTCCTCAAACAGGATCTGCTTTGTCTTTTTGTCTCTTCTCCTTTCCCCTTGCAAGCTTTCTCCCTTATTCTCTTACTCTCTTTTAATATATATTTGAAATAAAACCATAGCAAAATGTTTTCTGTTGGAGACAGATATCCAGGGTATGTGTGGCTTTATGATACACATTTGCTTTTCAAGATGTGCAGAAGACAGTGATGTGGTCTCATCACACTGATTCAAGAATTGATTTCTCCTAAAACTTGAGGAAAATCCCTGAAATGGAGGAATTCCTTGCTACAGGCTTTTACGGATACTAAATATTTCTTTAGAATCAGAATCTAGGAGGATAAACCAACTGAGAAAAAAAAACCCCACGAGGAGGTCTTTCACAACAACGGCTCAAGAAATTCACAAACAACAAATTGCTGTGTTTATGTGAAAAATACAGCATTTCCTTTTTTCTATACTTTTAACATTGTAAGGGGTTGACATAGCTGGCACAGGGGACAGGAGGAATATTTTTATATTCTGTTGTTGGGATTTATAGATTGTTTAAGTTGGAAAAGACCTCTAAGAACATCAAGTCCAACCATTAACCCAGCACTACCAGATCCACCACTAAACCTTGTCTCTCAGCACCACATCTGCATGTTTTTCAAACACTTCCAGGGACAAAGATCCCACCACTTCCTTAAGCAGCCTGTTCTAATGCTTGACCATGGTTTCAGTGGAGAAGTTTTTAATGAAATCCAATCTAAATCTCCCCTGGCACAATTTAAAGATGTTTCTTCTTATCCTATTTCTTGTAACATCAGGGAAGTGACCGACTCCCACATGGCTGCTCCTTCCTGCCAGCGAGCTGCACACCATGAGAAGGTCCCCTCTGAGCCTCCTGTCCTCCAGGCTAAACAATCCAAATTCCTTCAGCTGCTCCTCATCAGACTTGTGCTCCAGACCCATCCCCAGCTCCTTTCCCTTCTCTGGACATGCTCCAGCCCCTCAATATCTTTCTTGTAGTGACAGACCCCAAACTGAGTATCTCAATTTCTCTGGTGGGATGAGTTCCCACATACCTTGGCTTCCAGCTGCCCATACACGACGTGGTTGTGGATCATGGGCTTGGGTTTCTTTGCTATGGAAATGCCAATGTTGGGTGTGGCTGGTGCCTCTCTGATACTCTGCATATCCTGATGTTCATGCCTGCAGTGTGGGTATGTGTAGACCCAGACACTCAGAATAACCTCTGTGCTCATCTTGCCTTTATTTCGCTGCTGTCATACAATGTTCTGTTTCCTTTAATGGAGCAGTCATTGTCCTTTTTGTCCCCATTGATCCCAATATCAGTAACAGTCTACTGATCAGGCTCTGACTTTGGATCAGGAAATGCCCACGTGTGATTGCAATGAAAATCTGAGGAGTTTATTCAGATTGGGCTTGCACAGAAACCTCTTTCATGCCATACCACAGATTTCCTCCCAACCCCTTTTTTGACTGACTACTTGTGCATTTCCTCCTCCCTCTTCCTTTTCCCTTCAGGGAAACCTTTAAATAAAAGCTTTCCCAGACTGTCATTTGCCTCCAGAGCACTGTTGAAAACCCACAGTAGTATTTTTCAAATAGCAACGGGGTCACACTATACCACTCACCATCACACTTGGTCTTAGTCTTCTCACACAGATCCATGGAGAGAGGAAACAACAACTACAAAAAGCCTTACTGGGGAGCCTGACTTGAGAGTCACTGGATTAGGTCTGTTAGCAGTGCTATATACAACACTGACATGCAATCAGCAAAGTAAGATATTCATTATTGCCTGACTGTCAGCTGAAGACAATTTCAATTATTCTGGCATTTCAATGGATGAAGAAGCCCTTTAGGCTGGCTCATGAGATTAGACTTAAAGGCTCTGTAAATTAAGAAAGCTGCAATCAGTGTATTATCTGACAGGCAGCTGTGGAATATCCAACAGGGAGGGGAAGGAAGAAAGAAAAAAGAGACAAATTGCTATATTCAGGTTGTGGTTTTGATATATCAATTTACAGTTTTAACATATGCATTTAGGAAATAATTGTTTTGCATTACTTAAATCAGCTTTAACAGCATCAGTGTGAAGATTTCAACTCCTACAGCTTGAAAGGTCAGTTTTTCTTCTGCCTTACACTTCCTTTGAAAGACTCATTTGGGTTAGAGGAGGAAAAAAAATTTAAGCATCGCCGGAAGAACAAATCTTTCTGAAAGTTATTCAAATATTATAATATATGGCTGTTGATCATAAAATTCCATTAGAAGCAACATCTGTAATGCCCCCCAGGTTAATTTTTATAATATGATCTCAGCCTCCTTCTGCTGGATATGCACGGATGTGGGAACTGTGACCATATATGGCTTTTACCGCTCCCATCTGACGTGTTAGGGAGAATAACTCCTATCATCCTATCTTGCACTTCTGCAGCTTTTATCTCCCAGTTTCCCAAACTGTTTCAACATCTTTGAAAGCAGCAGTGAAGAACCTGTTTGCTCCCCCCCATTAAATTACTCCTCCTGGTCAGAAATGCTGAGTGCTGAAGAAAATGGATTAATTTCAGGCACTTTTGGCAAAGAACAAGTACAATTTAGTAACAGAGTGTGTGCTTGCTCTGGTGGGGTGGGTTTTGAGTTCTAGGAACTCTGTACAGAAAAGACAGCTTCTTGGGCAGGTAACTGATAAGCTGTGACATACAACAGCTGGTGAAACATAGTGGTTGATTTGTGGCAAAGAGGGCTTTGGCTGAGGAGAGGAGTGGGAAGGTCTCATTGGAGCCTGGGACATTTTCCTTGTTCCTGCCACTCCACCCAGGGAGGCCGAGGAAGTGCAGTTACCACAGAGCTGCCTGCAGCCACACAATGTAGATATCAAAGTGATTACAGCCCAATGAGATGGAATATATACCTCCTAGTTGCCTTTGGTGATGTCCACTTTGCATTTTCAAGATAATGTCCATTTGTCAAGCCCTGGCCTTCCTAACAAGGGTGGTTTTGTGCGGCCTGGGTTGTGAAAATTGTCATGGGGAGACTCGAGGCAGAGTCCGAATTTGTGAGTGCACTTGATGGTTTATTGTCCTCTGGTGCAGTTGAGATTCAATATCTTATCAGACTCTTCTTGCTACTAATCTTCACTCTGGTACATGAGACTAAAAAGTTCAGTGGTTTCCTCTGCAAATAGGCTTATTATTGCCATATAAAGGCCGATAAATCCTGAATTTTGTGCTTCAAAGGCACATATATTCCTTCTCTTTTGTATATCTAATATGTAACTTTTATATATTAATGAAACAATGTACTGAAAACAAGATACCACATTTTTTTCTCTCATACATCCTATTTGAGCCCAGGTCCAGACCCAGGACTAATTCCTTCACACAACTCGTCTTATGTTTATGTTTATAATGTGGAGGGAAATATCTTAGATTCCCACTGCCAATAAAGAAAAAGAAACACTCCAGGGATCCAGATTGTCCACTATGGTGGATTCCAGACTTTGGGCAGAGAAATCATGATCTAGAAGTTCCTATTTCTCTCCAGGATCTGTAAAAAACACTGACTACCAGCTCACATTCACATGTTTAAATCCAGGTGAGATGAATACCTTTTATTTGTCTGCAAAGCTTGTGTCTTCCCATGGACATGTAGAAGAGAAATTAGTTTTGGTAGATCTTGGCTGGGACTGCTAGAGATGGTGACAACAGCAGTAACCATGATAACAGCACCAACAAGAGCCACAGATCTGATGCAAGGATTCACTAAATATTAGATTTTCACTACCAATCATCCTTAATAACTTTCACTTATCAACCTAATTTTAATCTCATCAACTTTAGTGAAGACTTTATTCACTTCAGTGGAGCTCCTTTCAAATGACAATCGTATAAACACAACTTTGATCTGCAGATCAGGTGTTACCAAGAAGATTGGCATCTGCAGGGTTTTACTTCCTGGTTGTGACCTGTTTGTGGATTATTAAAATGATGTGAGTAGCATCTTGCAAGTTACACTTTGAATATTGGAATAAAAAGGTCCAAATTTCCAAGCACAACTACTGATTCTCAGAGTTTCTAGTTTGAATGTCTTGAACTTAGATGCCTTCATGAACTTTATTTCTGACTGCTGAGTGCCCTCCTTCTGAAATCCAGGCTTTGATAAGAAGTCTTATGTTGGCAATCTACAAACAGACCCCCTGAATCTCTCACTACTTTCAGAAGTCTTGGTCAAGGATCCTTAGTCAATGCAGCCTGGTCATCTGTTTCGCATATTGCATATTCAACATTTTATATTATGTTCAAGTGAGATTTTGACCTATATGTGCAAAATAAATAATTTTGGAAGTTGAGACACATTATTTTTACCGATGATTTTTTTTAAATATTCAACATTCCCTGCGCTGCTTCTCTCTTTGTTTTCCTCCAGAGTTTGGCTAGAAAAGCTGTAAACACATACTTTAAAAATGGAAAACTTCACTAGCAATTTACCCCACAGTTATGCATCTTTCTGCTTTAGAGAACATTTAGCTAAAATTAGATGACAGCTCTATACCCTTAGAACCAGTGTTATGTTTTTCCTCCATTTCTGATCTACATAATTCAAAACAAGGAAATGTTAGCAGGTAAAACTGCAGGGTAAAACCTTTGGCTGCTGGAAATATTTGCATTTATTAAACTAACAACTGTAAAGCAGATATGCACATCTTTAGACTTCCTCATTCTTGCCTTATTAAAAAAGATCTTTGAAATTCAAAAACTTCCATGTAAATCTTGTGCAGGTTTTTTTCCCTTCCCCTGATGCAGATGATTGTACTTGGGTGGCTTAAAAAAACCCAGAACCTGGATCCAGGAACCTCAACACGTCAATGGTGGTTAAAATCCAGACCTAGTCTGGATCTAAAATTTGTCAATGGCTGGAATGGGGGTCCCCACAAACTCCCTCAGGCTCATGAGCTGGAACTTTTCCACTGTGCACAAACATGTTAGGGAAAACTGGGTAGTCTTGATCCATTTGCTTGGAGGCAGCCAAGTGCCTACTAAACCATATCCCCGTGTGCTGCATCCACAGTCTCCTGAGCATTTCCAGGGATGGGGATTCCACCATCCTGTAGCTGGATCACACCTTGACACCTTCTCCAGGAAGGATGCCCATCAGAAAATTGTGCAGAGTAAGAGATGGATCCCCAAAGGTGACTTTTTCACAGCCATTTTACCACATGAGGAGCCCAGACACCTGAGCATAGATCCCACCACTGGAAGTGTTCAAGGCTGGGTTGGATGGGGCTTGGAGCAATCTGGCCTAGTGGAAGGTGTCCCTGCCCATGGCAGGATGGTCTTTAAGGTTCCTTCCAGCCCAAACCATTCAGTGAGAGGTGGGTAGATGGAAACCTCATGAATTTCAACAAAGCAAAGTTCAAGTTTACCACCAGCATTGTGGCAATCCCAGACACACCCACAGGCTGGGTGGAGAAGAGATTGAAAGCAGTGGAGAAAGACTTGGGGGTGATGGCTGATGAAAAAACTCACCATGAGCCAGCAGTGAGCACTCACAGTCCAGAAAGCCAAGGGTGATCTGGGCTCATGGAAAGAAGTGTGGCCAGCAAGCCAAGGGAGGGGACTCTCCCTCTATTCATCTCTCATGAGACCCCACCTGCAGTGCTGTGAACACTGCAGGTGTTGGTGTTCCCAGCATAGGAAAAATGTGGAAATGTTGGAGCAAGTCCAGAGGAGCCCATGAAGTTGATGAGGGGACTGGAGCACTTTGGCTATAGAGAAAGTGCTGAGAAAATCGGGGCTGTCCAGTCTGGAAAAGAGAAGGTTGTGTGGAGACCTCACGGAAACCTTCCGGTATCTGAAAGGGTTGCAGAAAATCTGGAGAGGGATTTTCCGGCAGGAACTGTAGTGACAGGACAAGGAGCAATGGATTGAAACTGAAAGAGGGAAAACTTAGGTTAGATATAGAGAAGAAATCCTTTACTGTGAGAGTGGTGAGACACTGTACCAGGCTGCCCAGGGAGGCTGTGAATAGCCCAGCCCTGTCAGTGTTCAAGGCCAGACTGGATAAGCAACATGGTCTAGTGGGAAGAATCCCTGCCCATGGCAGGAGAGTTTGGGACTGGATGATCTTTAAGGTCCATTTTAGCCCCTTAACATTCTATGATTCTATGAAAAGCAATTTACCCTCTATTAGATGTCGAAGCAGGGCAAATACAGCTTACCCTCCAATGCAGAGGCCTTTTCATGCCTCAATCTGTATTTTTCCATGTTGAGTACATCTATATCACACCAGATCATCCTTAAATCACAATTCCTCCAGCTAATAAAGAATCCCTCGCGGCCTTTTGAAGAAGGTATCGATTGGTAACAGAGAATTAAACAAAACAAAACACAAAAGAATGGTTCCCCTCCTATTTACAGAAGAAAATGACTCACCAGGGACAGTTTCTTATCTTTTCACAATACAAGGGTAATGCCCTTCATGGCAAACACCAGAGCTGGAGCCCAGACTTTTATAGGTGTTGTGTGAGATGTATTTTCTCATGGGAAATGCTGGACTAGTCCAGACAAGCATCTGTTCTTTCTAAAGGGACTGAGGCAAGGCTGAGGAATTTTGAAAGGACACCCCAACCCAGTTTTAACGCTTCATGGGATAACACCAAGTAACAGTTTTCAAAGGAATTATTTGAAATTATTCTTGTTTTGAAGATGGAGGAAACTGGCTGCAGAATTTGACAGCAGATGAGCAGCAAACTTTACTAATCCAACTTAGGGCTTCTTTTTCCTCTACTTCCTTTTTTTTAAACTTGGAATGGTTTCACTGAACCAGTTAAATTGCAGGAGCTTACTTCAATATAGCTAATGCTCTAAACCAATGTTTGAATTTTATACTAATTAAGGCCAATCCACTGTCATTTTTTTCTATAATGTGAAGACTAGTGCACTCAGTAACCCACTGAATTTAACATAAAAGCAAGATAAAACAATTAAAGTGCAAGAATATTTGATTAAGTAGCTCATTGATTTATAGTAGAATAAATTGAAATGGATGGGACAGAGACTTTTTTTTAAATGGCAACCATATTTTATGTTCATTATCACAATCTCTGGACTCTTTGTGCTTTTGAGATTAAAAGAAGGAGTTTAAGGATAGTAACTCTGGGATTTATTACTCTTGTCTGCTTTCTTAAGGCCTTTATTTATTTTTTTTTCCTTTTTCTGATTCATGTGGTAAAATATTAAGGCCTTGATGAAAAGTCATATGGAGTACGTGCATTGCTACAAACCAGTGGCTGTCTGACATCATTTAAACAGCATTAATCCTGACAGTTACGCAGGGTGAAAAAACAAACACAGAGAGTTTTGTTTTGGTGATGGGGATTAAACCTCTCCTTGGGGTGGTTTCATCTGCAGCAGCTCCCTGGGAGGGAGCCTCGTGCCCTGGATGCATCAGTGAATGCTGTGGCTGGAGGCTGGGAAAATGCATCACACAGAGGAGACAAGAAGGGAATGGGGATGGGGTCACTCTGCAGGGCACCACCAAAGCAAGGAGAAACCCCAAAGTTTCTGAGCCCCAGGCTCTGCAGATGGGGTGCAGAGCTCCTACCTCTGCTAGCAGGAATGGGGTGAGGAATGAGGTTATTTCCCCTCTGGTCACTCCCTGAAGGGTACATTCCACTCTTTTAGAAGTGCAGGTACCCTCCCACGACACCAAAAAACAGGGGGATTTTCTAGCCCTGCTTACAATGGAGAGAGAGAGAGAGAGAGAGAGCACAGCACAAAAATATTTAGGTATCATTTTTTAGGGTGCAAATGTTAAGAAACCTTTCCAAAACCACAAAGAAAATCATTGTCAGAGCAAATCAACTACAGAGAATATTAAGAATGATCTTTTGCAGACCATAGGTACCTGTATCCTACCAGCCTGCCCTGTATATTTGGGATACACCTGTCCAAAGCTTCCTTGCTGCCTTTTAATGTGTTTCAGGAAAAAAACCCAAACAGATCTTGAGTAGAGGATGAGAATCACACTCAGTCTCTTCTAAAATTTTAAATATTTTTAAAACAAAAGGATATCTTTGTTTGAAAAAGGGAGGAGGGATTTTGTCAGTGTCCGTGTGCACCAACACATGCACATTTTCACTCTCAGACTCCCAGAAAATCCTGCATAGACTACTGAGCAGGAGGAGTTCTAGAGGATAACAAGTGCAGTAATTCCAGACAGTACCTCACAGTTGATCACATCAGCAAGGTAAAAATAAGACTGGAGAACATAAACAGAAATACAGGAAAGAATTGTAGAATCACAGAAAGGCTTGACTTGGAAGGGACCTTAAAGATCACCTACCAGAATCAAGCATGAAATAAGCTACCTGATTAATGAATATAAGCCTATAAAAGAGTTTTGTTGTTGTTGGGAGTTTGTTTAAAGAATTGTTGCACTTTCCAGGAAAGGAGGTGCTAAGAGCAGAAACCCAAGGCAAAGTTTTACCAGATCGAGCAGCCGATGAAATCAGCTCCCTTTTTTTTCCCTCAGCGTTCGTTCTGCTGCCAAATGCCCTCACCATGGAGTTGGGAGACTCCAGGGCCATCTGTTCAGCTTTTCAGAGACCTGATTTCAATTGTGGGCCTCTGTTTTGTGACATTTCTTCCCAGAGTTACCTTTTTTTTATGCAGGGACATCTGCTTGAAGGTCAGCTCAAACAAAAGCATTGACTCTCAAAAGAGAGGCTAACCCATGCCAGGAGCAGGGCTGGGTGGGGAGAGAGAGGGACAAGGAAGGGACATTTTTCACTCATTTGGTTTGTACCTTAGCAGTGTCCTCCCCTCGTTCCTCCGGCCATGTTTAGGGCTGTGACATCCAGAGGAGCTTGAACGCACCTTTTACTTTTGGTATATCTCACCCCAGGAGTTCAGAAATCACAAGCCAAACCCTTCAAAATTACAAGATTGGGTTAAAAGCCATGAAACTGCTATAAAAATTACATTTCAGGGATCTTTCTCTTTGCCTTCTGTCTTCAGAGACTTATGTTTGTGTCCTGCTTGTTTCAGGATTTTTCTGCAGGAAAAGAAAGTCAAAATGTATAATTTTTCAGTTAGTGTGAGACAGTCCTATGGGGAAAAAAGTCTGAAATTTTATGGAAAATAACGTTACTGCAAGGTATGATGTGGTGATTGGCCACCCATTTTTTGCTCAGCATGAGGAATAAGGTGGCTCCAACTTCGAATATTCTATGATCCCTTCATTCTTTGACTTCATGATCCATTCTTCGAAGGTGCTGAAGATGCCTTGAAAATGCTAAATGAGGATGCTCAGTCTGTCTTCATCCTTTATCCAAAGTGTTCTGTAGTGGGGAAAGAATATGACCTGGAAGCTGAAATAATAAAATGGTTTTCAGGGGACCTAAGCCCTTCTGAGTGGTTCCCATGCTTTGCCAAGGATTGATCTTAAGTCTCAGCTACCTTGAAGGCTGGAGTGGCACTTCGGTTGCTCATCACACCTTCAGAGAGACAGACACTTCCACAGAGTGGTTCAGCACTGGCAGATGATGGGTTGCCCTCTGCAAATGTCTGTTCCCTTCCAGTAATCACAGAGAAAACCTCAGAAACTGCTTAATTTTAGACTTTCACCTTCATGTCTACAATTAGCTACTTGGTGTCTAAAATGAAGTGTCGTTATTCTGATATCTTTGAGTCAATATAGGTACATCTCTCTGGACACAACGACTGTCTGGCCCTTATGGATCTGTGTCTGTATGAACTTTTCCTTGAAAATTCCTGTGTGCTAATTGCAAGAGATGCCCTGGGGATGGGGGAACACTGCTACTCTCAATAATGCTGTTGGCAGTCCCTGGATGCAAGGAGTGCAGGGATGCAGTAATAGCAGGGACTTGTCCAGCTCTTGAAAGGATCCAGAAGATTTTTTTATTATTAATGTGGCTGAAAAATAACATATAAGTATATAATAACCATAGAACTCTGTGGGTATGGCTGTGTGTAGGCACATAGGCAAGCACACACACACAAAAAATCCTCAATACACATATCTGTGTTGTTAAAATTAAAATTTATACCATTATACTATTCAACACTACAACACTACATGCACACACGCACAGACAGAATAGTTCAGCCACACTGGCACGTCTTTGGTTTAGGACAAACAACAGATGATAATACTGAGACCTTCCTCTACCAGGGGAATTATAATTCCCTTCTACAGTCATGGTTGGGAAAAGATTACTGAGCTGGTAGCAAGTTTTCAGCCCCCAACTGCATAGTGGGATCTGGAAGCTGGGGAGGGATTACTGCTACCCAGCTGAGGGAAAGGGACGGAGGCAGCTTTCAGAAGTGTTTAATCCCACCCCAGCAGCTGGAGAGCAGTGGTTATCACTGGTGGGTTTTACCAGGGGAGACACAGCTCAGATTGAACCTCAGTGAGCAGGGAGGGTGGGGGCGTTTTGGGAAGGGAGAGGAAGGTACTGAGACTGGTGGCTGAGGGAGGACTAAGAAACAGACTCACGGCAGAGTTGGGCCAGGGAAAATGGTTAAATTTGATGAATGGATTTGAAGTACCACTTTGGTGGTTGCAGTGTTGGTCTATGCACTAAGGCAGGCATCACTTTGTGCCCTCTGCTGAAACTTGACTCACCTGTGCTGTCTCAGCAAACACATCCATCTCCAAGTCCAGAGGTGCCAGCAGAAGAGCAGGTTGAGGTGATGGTGGTAAGGAAAAGCCCAAGCACACAACTTGTGGTGACACAGATCATTCTGTGCACCAGCTCCCACCTTGGGGTCAGCTCTTCCTAAGCACAGTGTTGATTCACACTTGGGTGAACTGTTGGTGAGGTGTTAAATGTTCAGAGCACGAGTAAAAGGTCATAGGTTATTTAGAGCCTCTCAGTTTTCCTCATCAAATCATCACAGTTTAGCGTGGCACACAAAGGATGTCCCACATCTCCCAGGCAGGGACAACTACTTGAAGCATCTGGGACATGGTGGTTTTTCTGTGCCCTGGAAAGTGATGCCAGCTGAGTTGGCAGCTTGGCATCCTTTAGCTCTGCTGTCTCAAGGCCCAATTTTCTCCACAGCCTGAATCAGAGAGGAGCAAGGCTGGGTGTTACATGGGTGGGAGGACACGGAGGCAGCTTGTGTGTTTCAAGAGAAGGGGCTGGTTGCTGACTCTGTTGGTGACCTTTTCTCCTGTTAGACACACTCTGTCTGAAGAGGGATGAAACTAAATAGCTGTGGCCTTCACTTTCTGTACAGATCCTCTACAAATAGTTCTCCTTTCTGCCAGCATCATTGCCAGACTAAAATAAGCTGAAATCCTGAAGTTCTATTCTAGAATAGTTGAATCCACACTCTGGTTTTCCTGCTGTGACAAAATGAGAATAGCAATTCAAAATTTCTCACATTAGCACAATTTATTTAATAGTTGACACTAGTGTGAACAAGAAGCTTCCTGCAGAAATCCTCACTGTTTTTATTGGGAGAGGCTTCTGCTTTCCTACCCAACTTATTTTCAAACTTGTGCTCTGTACTCAGATGTACATAACATCTGCCAATGCAAATCTTGTTGTTTTATGCACCAGTCACAGTGAGCTCATATTCAGGAAAGGAGGTTCGGTGTTGGCTTTTTTGGTTTCTTTGCTTTGTGTTTTGTTTTTAATTTTTGTTACCAGTGAGCTGGCTTTGCTTCAAATGCTAAGAGATCCCTTGCTAAATCATTCCCAACAATTCCCTGAGAGATGGAGCCATTTTATTTTATAAAACCTATTCTGAACCACCACTGTACAGTTTGATGGTACCCACTGTATTTCAGAAAATTAATATTAAGTTCTTTGTTCAAGCCTGGTGATGCTAGAGAAGAAAGTGAGAAGCCAAGATAGAAGGAAAGAGGAAAAGAGCAGAGAACAGAGAAAAATAAGGAAGGGCACTTGTAGAAATCAACCTCACTGATGAGAATCTTTCTTGGGGTCATGCTGCTTGGACACTGGGAGACTGTGTCCTTTCCACCATTGAATTGTAATGTCAGATCTTGACAGTGTTGGACCCTGAAAACTGCATTCTGAGTAGAATGGATTGGATTGGATTGGATTGGATTGGAAGAGTCCTTAAAGATCATGCAGTCCCAACACCTCTGCCATGAATGCTGCCCACTAGCTCTGGTGCCTCATGGATTTATCAAACCTGGATATTAAGCTCAGTTCCAACCCAAACCATTCTCTGATTTCAAGACTGATCTCACTTTCTTTCAAATAATACATTGGGAATTGGACACCCTGAAAGTTAGATTATGCCATATACTGTCTTGGCATCCTGCAAGAGCATGGAAGTATGAAAATCACATGAGAATTGGTGGTTTTTTTACAGTCTGACCTACAAAAGGCAGATCCAGATCTGAGCAGGGCTACCCTTTGACCAGTCAAGTCTCATTGAACAGCTTAAGTCTGTCTGAGCCCAATGAATGCTCTGCTTTGAAGAGGGATCCTTGTAAAAGAGAGAAGGAAGATCTCAGTTAGCCTGTGATATCACAGTGTGATTAATCACCAAAGAAAAGTCTCATCTTCCAAAATTCCTCTGGGTCTAGGTGTGGAACTGGATGAGTGCTTCTGTCTGGGCACCCCCTGCTCACAGACGGGACCCTGAAGGGTAAATTATCTTTCCTGGCAAAAGACACAGGGAAAACTGCAGGAAGAGAATCTAAAGGATGAATCCCTCTGTAGTTACATGACTGCCAAAATAATCCTATGGGGATGAATGAGCTCAAAGCCAAGCCAGAGTCATGCTCTTTCAGGAAGTCTAACCCAAGCTGGTGGGTGGCAGCGCACTGGATGAGGGAGCTGCAACTGTTTCCATGGTGGTCTCCAGGCTGCAGGTCTGGAAGGATAGAGCCTGTTATATACTCTCTTTATTGCTCTGTTTTTTCTTGATGTTAGCAACCACACCAGAGCTAGATGAGTTTTCAAATGATGTATCAGGGAGAATCTTGTACAGAAAACTGCTGGCCTGCATTTTCCCTCATTGTTGTGATGGTACTGGGGGAATCCAGACCTCTTGCCCTTCCAGTGCTGCAGCTCTGTGGGTCAAAGCTCTGAAGCCAACAGCTTTAGAACCACTTCTTTGGCCACTGGAGTTCACAGAGCACATCTGATCTGCACTAATGTGGAGGATCTGGCACATCACTCCTGCCGGAGTGGATGGCATTAGCCCAAGTCTGAATCTGGCCTTTTGACTTTCACAAATTGGCTGCAAAATGAGGGATCCTTGTCAACATTAAGATTGATGCTGTATGACTTCAAGCACGTTTGTCATCTGTTTGCAAAGTGAAAATAAGCTTACAGTTGTTGACAGTAAATGAAGTAATATTTACATAATACAGTCATACCTGTTTCCTGGTAAGGAGATCAATGCATATTTCTTTTTGCAATAACAAATCCATGCCGTATATCTTCACAGACACAATAATATTTGAAGTGAAACATTCATCTAGCTACATAATTACATCTATTGTTTTCCATTTGCTTTTTGTTCCCTAATAGTTTATTACTAGTGGCCAATAGTCAAAAGCAATCCAGAGAGATGCAAAACAGCCCCTCGTTCCAGCTCCTTTCAGGGATATTTTGGTTATTAAAATTGCTGTCATTAAGATTGGTGCTTGGATACTGCTCTGCAAACTGAGGCCCTGCTGCTTCAAGTGTGGATGCAATTGTGGTACAAGCCATTGCCTGCCCCCAGGATTTTACAGCTGGAGAGAGAGAGGCATGGCAGGCCACAGCTACCCCACAGCAGATCTGCAGAAAAACTGCTGTGATGTGTCCAGCACATTTCCTTCCCTCCTCCTCTTGTTGACCAGAGTCAGAGTTAGGACAAAGGGAGGTTACTGCCCTCGATCTGAAGAAGCTGGAGAACAGGTGAGTTGAGACTGATCCCTTTTGTTTCTCTCAGCTGTCTTTTCCTTTAGTTGAAGGAAAAGGTTTTATCTTTCTGTTCTATAGCATCTTCCAGTTGCAGGGTTCCTAAATCACTTCGTACAAATCAATAGCTATAAATAAGTACTGAGGTGCCCCCACTATTAAGACATTTGTGTGGCCCATCTTGTGTAAATACTGCAGATAGCAATCATGATTTAGTAATTATTTCCCCCTCCTTCCACCTCCATAGCCCTCTATCAACCCAGAGCTTCTAAAGAAAACCCTACAGCTATTTTTCCCCCCTCCGCACAACAATATCAACATAACAAACCCTTTAGTCAGGCAAGTTCCCCTCTGGTCCCTCCAGCTGCCCTTAAATTTTCACCCTGGTGTAGAATGATGCTCTGAGTCAACTGGATACTCGCCTCCGCCTACTCGAGAGCGGCTGCATTTCATATCTCCTGTTTCTCTGGGTGTCATGCAAATGGGAAGGAGGAGTTACATATCCTGAGCACGCAGCAGCACTGCTGCCCCTCACATCTGAGTGACTCTATTTGTTCTTAAAACCACCAGTTACTTGCTTTTTTACAGAAGAGTTTTGTGCTGCTCTTGGATACCCAGTCTGGAGTGGTCACTGGTTAGAAGAGGAAGCAAAGAAAGGTTCCCTGGTAGGAACAGAGGAAGGAAAGCAGAGTTTCCTGGAAGGCAATAAATAAAAGACTAGTTTCCAATTCTACATTGGGCTGGCAATAAAGACACAAAAAAGTGCTGCATTAGCATGATCCAAATATCCTGAGAACAGTGGGCAAGTTAGCCCAGCAGCGTGGACCTCTGGGATCAGTCCCACAGCCACTGTGGATAAACTGCTGGCCAATTCAAAGGTGCTGAATTAAGACCTCCCAAGTTTAGATAATTTATCAGCCTTTTCCTCATAGGTAACTCTGCTTGGATCACCTGGTCATGAGCCACATGATGTGGTAAAGGAGGAGACAGCTGTAGTGGGCTCAAGCACTGCCTTGCTCTTGAGCTGGCATACACAAGAGCTTAATAAAATCATCAGATGTTGCCCCAGTTCCTAGATGTTTCCAGGCTGAACAGGCAAGGGTAGTGGGTTTTTTTTTTTAGTTTTTTTTCTTCATTATAAAAAATGGAGTATAGAGAAGCAAAAGGACCTTACTAAAGTTAAATTCCTGCATGAATCTTCATGCCCAAGCTAGGAAATAATCATCTGAATACCTTTATATTGATGTATGACATACTTTTGGGTTAGACATCCATGGTGTATCTTTTCAGCACCCAGCACAATGGGGCTCATATCCTGAATAAACACTGATAATACACTGTAAGCACTCCTCAGTGACAGTATCAAGATTAACCTGGATTATTTTTTATCTCTTGACCCGGTTATCGGTGAATGTCTCATCACATGTATTCATCTAATATTTGACTTTGGTTAATTTCTGTCTGGGGGAAGTTCATGCTTGGGTGGAATCCCCTTTGGATTTAAGGTTTTTAGGACCTTGGTTCTCAATGCACCTCAGTGGGTTTCTGAGTGCCTCTAAATCACAGGCTCCAAGGAAGGTTTGGGTTGGAAGGGATCTTTAAGATCATCTAGTTACAACCCTCCTGTCATGGACAGGGACACCTTCCACTAGACCATCATTCTGAACGCTCCTGTGGATCTCCAGGGTGGATCATCGACTTCAGGTAAATTGTGCATATGATCAAAATTTTGTTTGTGTTTGAAATGATCTTCCTGCAAAGAAACACCCCATCATTTTATTTAACTATTGACCTTTTTTTTGTCTGGTTTGTTTATTGTATTGTTAGTCGTAATACTTTCGGGAAATCATAGAATCAACAAAATGTGCCAGGGATGTTGCTGTACCACTTGTCAAGCAGGTGGTTTTTAAGAACAGCGTATCTCTCCAGTAAGTTCCCTGAGCCTTTCCTATAAGCATCCTTTTTCTGAAGCTTTACCGTACTCTTCTAACTTATTAGGTACACAACCCTTTAAAAGGCTAGTCCAAATCATGCTTTATTTTCCATTTATCAATTTATTTTGAAAAGCTGAGAAAGATAGCCATGAAAAAGGGAATGGAGAGAGACTGTAACAGGGTCCCTGAGCTGCTCTGCAAGCTCTCATTTTTGATTTCCTTGCATTTGCAAAGGAAAAGCTCAGAGTGGGTTTTGGCTTTTGGCCACCAGCTGAAAGCATTACTGGTGATGAGTACTGTGGACAGTAAAATTCTGCTACCCAGGACTGAAGAGGGAACATCTGTGGCTGTTGGGACTGTTTCCATTCAGCCTTTTAACAGCCCAGCAGAGATTTGTGGATTCGTGTGTGTGAGGGCCCTTTCCTTATCAAAGAATATCCTTGTAATGTGTTTGGGGCTGGGTAATAATAGGCAGCATCAGTGAATGCTGTTTCACTTTTATTTTTTTTAAAGTGCATGTCTTCCAGTGGGTGATTCATCAGCTGCTGTTACAGAAAGTATGTTGGGAAGCTTGCAGCTGTGGGCTCAGGCTGCAGTTTCTGTGTCGTTGCTAGGGATTCTGCATTAAATATCCCAATTCTCTGCACTTAAAACTAGGAAAAATTGACATTCTGACTTCCCATAAGAGACTGGAATACGTGATTCACAGCCCTTCTTCTGCAACATTAATCAGGCCCTGTTTACAGGGACTAGAGCCAAGGGGGATGGTTAGAGCCAAGGAGGTGCACTCAGAAAGCCAAATGGTGATGTCATTTGGGGCAAAACAGAAAAGGCAAGCCACTTAACTGGCTGAGATGGCTTGTAGTGGGACCAGATCCTAGTTAAAGGATGGAGGAGCATTAGGGTTTCTTGGCTGTGCCATTGAGTCCCCTGTTTTTACTACAGGTTGTTTATGGAGGAGAACACAGCTCAAGCTTGGCAGCAGAGTCCTGCAGATCTGCTGTGGGACTGGAGGATGAGGAGTTCATATTTCATGTACTGGGCCTTAAATCCCTAATTTCAGTGTGTTACATGAAGATCCCTTTCCATAAGGATATGACGATCTGGTTTTCTTGTCCTGTCAATATCTGAGTTGTGCCTTGGGCTGCTGTTGTGCCAGGTGCTCTGCACATGCATGTAAGGGTTTGCTACCGATTCTGGGCATTTGCCACCCGTGGGGGAAAGGGCTAAGTTGTGACAACCTTCCAACAACAGCTGGACTAAGGGAAATGACAGAGAACTTCCTTGGGTTAACCCAGGAAAATGAACCCTATCTGCCTCAGCTGGGAAAGGACCACAACTTTCCATAGCAGGTCCCCTGTGTTAACAGGGAGATGGCCCACCTGGTATCACAAGTATCCTCTTTTGCACACACGCAGCACAAATAATTTTGCAAGCTGAACAAAAGCTGAACAAATGAGTTTCTGTCCCCTCTTCAGTTAGAGGCAATGCTGGGGCTGAGTGTGGCAAGGTTTTCAAAAGATATGATGATACTGTCTGAGGACACAGGCAAGAAAATCATAAAGACTGTCCCCATCCAATCACTGCAAGGAACTTGCAGGAATATTGCCTCCCTGACCTTTGCAATATTTTCTTGGGAATCTTTCTTGCAGAGTGAATCCTGACTGTCTGCCTACTGAGATGTAGAAAGAAGCCTTAGGAAGGAGATTTAAAAAGTCTGACCAGCTCATTCGCATACTTTATATGGTGATCTCTTGGCATGCCAGCAGTGAGCTGTTGTATCCACAGGTATCAGCATGACCCCAGCAAACTGAGGTTTTCTTCTCAAGCTCAGGCAAAACAGATTATTTCCTAGATCAGCAAACTACAAATATGAACGTGCTTTCCCTGGCTCCCTAATGGCATATCTCCTTTCCAAAGGAATCCAGCTTTGCAATTTTGAGTAGAATTTGTTGTTTACGGCATCAACTTATATTTTTGTTCTCCTTATTTTATTGCATGGTCCTTCTAAAGGCAGTCCCTCCCTATGCAAGTGCTTCAATGTCAGAGAAAAATTTAGCAAGAATTATTTATTGGATGGCAGAATATCTCAATCCCTGCCATGCTTAGAAGTGACCTTAGAAGTGTTTTTAAACATCACATATTTTCTTACTAGGGATTGTGCTTCTCCTGGGCACTTTATCCAAACTGTTAAGCTGTGGGTGACCCAGTCTGATTAATAAGGGAGATTTGTAGGTTAGGCTAGTGGAAATTCTCCATCCTAAGTCAGACCTGTGCTTTAATCTCTTACAGGGAGAGAACAAAGAGCAAGCCAACCAGTATTTGGGGTGGTATGATATCATCAGTGAAATCAGTCTACTGCTTCTGCCAGAGTGCTGAGGACTCACACACTTGTGACACAGGAGGGAAAAGCCAAAACAAACTGCAGGGCTCTGCTGGGGAAAGTGTTGGCATTAATCCTCCACTTCAAAGCTGTAGCTCCAGTATCTAACCCAACATGGGAATGTTTCTTCATATGATATTGAAGAGATTGGCCATTGGTGGTGCAGCAGAAACTGAAGATGCTGTGAATGGTGTGTTTAGTAGTGGTAGATAGTTTGTTATACCTCAGAGATTGATTAAGGTTTCTTCTGTGGTAAATCTGAAAGAAAGTTGTAGACTCCTTAAAAAGTAAAATAATAGATAATAATGACAAAATAATTGTAGTTAAATGAAAGGGAAGAATATAGAAAAGGAGACAGTGTTTTGGCTGAACACATCAGGGATGCTTCTAAGGCACACTCATGGTGAGAGGTGGGAGGTCTGGGTCCTTTACTGAACTCTGCCATGAATTCCTTTTATGCTTTTTGTCCCATCATTTCGTTTTCTCAAATTTCAGTTTTCCTTTAATTTATGGTACAGGAAAATGGTTTCTTGGGGATACCTAGTGGGTAACAGCAAGGCATTAAGGACTGTTGGGTAGCACGAAATGCCATGGCAAAGCCAGGTCCTCAGCTGGAGGTGACAACCACAATTTACACAAGCTGAGGATCTGGCTCCCCCTTTTCTAGCAGGTCAACTCACATCCATCTTTATGCCAGCAACATCCAGTCCCCGACTGCAAGCATTTAATAAATTTAAGGAAGTTCCTGTTTTGATCTTTTGTTATAATCAGTGTTATTACGAATGCAAACAATAACCAGAACAATTGTAGTCATCAATGGAGCTATTGGTGAAGAACACAGGGCTTTCCTGCTTAGACACAACTATGAAGAGAACTGTTTACTTAGCTAGGCTGTCCTTTTATAGTTACCAACAGGAAGTGCTTGTAATGTTTGTGTAAGAAGGAGACTTCGAATTATCCCAAATTATCTCTTCAAAGGGATGTGAGAACAGAATGTATGTTTTAAAAAAAGTCTCACCGCCCCTTTTTTTGCCTTATGAGTGAGCACATCTGGTTTTGATGGACTTGACAGCTTGTTGTCTATGTCTTTGCAGCCCAAGTTTGTCACATTCTCACCTCTAAATGGAAAAGTTTTGGATGAAAACCCACTTTTGTATTTTGGCTTCTCCTGAGTCTCTGAAAACACTGGTAGACAGTGTAAGGCAAACTTGACCCAAAAAGCCTCTATTATTGAATGTCCAGACATCTGCCAAACTGAAGACTAATGTGTGGGTAGGAGTGGGGCTGGCTGGAGTGGGAAAGTGAATGCCCATGGTAGTTTAAGCTGGATATCAGGAGAAAGTTCTTCACCCAGAGGTGGCTGGGCACTGGAACAAGCTCCCCAGGGAAGGGGACACAGCACCAGCCCTGACTGAGCCCAAGAAGTGTTTGGACAATGCTCTCAGACTCGTGGTGGGATTCTAGGGGTGGTCCTGTGAGGGATCAGAAGCTGGACTCGATGATCCTTGTGGGTCCCTTTCAACTCTGGATATTCCAGTATTCTGTGAAGAACATGGGACACCACAGTTTTGGTCAGTTACAGGAAAGGAGTACAGGGAACCCACTGGGTTGTTAACAGACTAACCAGGATGTCTCTTTATAAACAATAAGAGACTGTAGCCAACAACAATTAGTGCTTAGTTTTATCTCAGATTTGTTTCTTTTTGCAGAGAATTATGCAATGAATAAACCACGGTTCAAAAAGTCTCTCACCTTACTCCTCAGTGTAAATCAATGATGCCCACAGATCAGACTTCAATCAATGGGTTTTTGTCATTTAAATCTTCAAATATACCTGTTCTTACCCATTAATACATGGTTGCTGGAGTGAGATGTATCGTAACCTAGATAATGGAAACTTTTATGAGCACTAGAGCTGGAACCTGTAGCTGATCTCACACAGGTAAGAAGGACTGGTCCTCACATGCAGCTTATTATATGGTACCCTTTATTATATGGTACCATTCATAAACTAATTTAATATGAGTCCCATTAGGAGTAGGAACTGTTTGATCCTCATTTTACACAGGGGGGGAAAGAGAGCAAGATTAGGGGACTTGCCCAAGGTCACACAGGAAACCTGTGGTAGAACCAGGATATGAACATAGATTTCCTGAGCCTCCATTTTCTGCATCAACCACAAGCTCTTCCTTCCTCCCTTGTTTGGGAGAAATGACAAGGTTTCTTTAACATGAGAGGTGCCCTGCAGGGACTCAGCCTCAATGTTCTTCATTTCATGTGGAGAAGATGCTCTAGACAAGAGTCATCCTTGCTCTGAAGACATCCCTGCAAAGTATTTGTGTGTTTGTACCAGAGGAAACCAGTCACCCATACAGATCTCTTCCCCTTTCTCCAGGGTTTTGTTGGTGCAGAGAGGCTGCATTGGAGTTCCAGGAATGTGAAATTTGGTCATCATGGGCATTTCTGTGAAGACCACAGGCATGGGAGGTGTTTTTCACCTTTAATCCCACATGTGGATATCTACACTGTGGAGCGTAGCTGATAAGATCACCTGAGGGTCAGTTCAGGCCCACAGGTTAATTTGGGCAGTTAGATAAACCACACAAGGTGAAGTTGCCTTTGTCTGTGTTGGACCTAATGCCAGCTCTGGGACATGGAAAAAAAAATCTTAACTTTTAAGTTCATAGAAAAATTCTCTCCCATGTGTCAGTGGAAAACAGGCAGCATGTGCAGCCCCTCCTGCATGGGCAACAGAGACAAGAACAACACTGACCTTGTGTGTAAGTGGGTAGGAATGTCAGGCCAGCATAAAACCCCTCTCCTCCAGCAGACCCATGCTGGGGAAAAAAGGGCCAGAGACATCATACCACCAGGTCTACAGAATTTTGTGAGACCAAAATTTCCTTTAGGTGATGTTGCTTTCTCACTTTCCAAAGGAGAGATTTCTTTCCCCTGGAATTCACTGCCACTTCTATATAGGACAATGAGGAGACATAAGCAGCAGCTTGAATTTCTCCTCTCTGCTTGTGCAACCAAACCACCATTCACAAGAGGGACTTTTCAAATCATGCACATACAATACAAAAGGATTTATGTTGTCATTGGCATCACCTTTGATAGCAAAGGACAATACAGTAATAACACGGTATTTTCTTGTGCGGGTTGCATGAAAAGGACACTCCCAAGTAAGTTTTTGTGGTTATTTTTTGTGGCAATCTACTGCTCTCCTATCATGTTACCCTGATATCAACACAGGGATCAGAGAGAGCCCACAGGTCTTTTATTCTCAGGCATGTTGGTGACTGGCACCATCTCACCTCTGAATTCATCTCGGCCAGCACCCAGCTGCTTCTCTTGGACTATTTTTGTGCTGAGCACAGGCTCTATCGGCTCGTAGGGAAAACAGAAACTTCCCCATCTCACCACAGTATCATCGCTCCCTATCTATCCCTGTGCTGCTATACGAATGGGAGGGAGTTTGGTAACCATCCACAAGGATTTTCCTGCAGGAGAAATACTGTCTGGAGAAGACTGCAGTTCTGCTGTGAGATGCTATCACTCAGCACAACCCCAGGCACCAGTGGCAGAAGGAGGCCAGCAGGGATAAGCTAAAGGGTGGCCTGAAAAAGCTGCTGCCTTTGTTACACTGATCTGCCATGGGAAAGGTGTTTTTATCTGGAATATTGAGACTAGTTTTTCTGCTTGGTTTAATGGCAGCATCCCGAAAGGTTCTCACCAGCTTAACAGGGACTAAAAAAGAGCAAGCAAAGATTGTTGATGGTGCTTAAATTAATTTAGAGGATGAGAAGAATATCCGACATCCTGTTAAAAAAATTATTCTCAAGGTCTTTGGCAGCACACTGAGCATCATTTCAGTGTTTTGCCAATAGTTACTTGTCTCTCAAAGGAACACCCCACTGTTATAATTTTTATTAAGCTAACAAAGATGAATCTAGATAGAAGGAAAAAATATTTTTGAAAGTGCATCCTTCTCTAGCCAGATATTTGTCTTCCTTTAGTCATATGCAGACTTATTTCTCTCTATTGCTTTTTTTTCTTTCATATAATTTCAAATATTTTTTTTTCTCAGAAAGCCATTTAAATTATTTCTCAAGAATTTGTATGTATTTTAGATCTCATTTAACTTGAAAGTTTATGACAAATTAATATACTTCAGGTCAAATCCTTATGGTTTGGGACTCTTAAAAGTGAGTACATAGAACCAAATAGACTGCTAAAAATTATAATGAAAAATTGTGACAGCCTTCCCCTGTTGTTATTCCCAATATCACACTGAGTTGCATCTCAGCTCTTTGACTCTAGCTAAATATTGATGTTTTCAATGGGGCGTCCTTGTGGATTTAAATGTTACTAACATGTGTAAGCATAGTAGACTTATCTCATTCTTATCAATAACAAATTTTCAGAGAGCTGCCAATGTGTCAAAACTCTTGCCGAGTCCCCAAAGTTTATTGTATTTCCTTATAACTGTTTATGTAAATTCCCACAAACTCACATGCACTGAAAACCCAACAGAAATCATCTGAAACTACTGCACTCCTCCTCTTCCTCAAAACCTTTGACAGCAAGTCAGATTCTGCCTTTTGAAAGGAACAGCTATTTTTATTCCTGTTGCAAAAGGTTTTCCAAACTCCACATGCATTGTTATGTCTCTCAAATGCATTACATCACACGATTCTCCTGAAAGGTGTCCAAACTCTGCATTAAAGCGCTTGTGGGAAAAGTTGAAAAAATAAATGGTTTATGTTAAATGGTATTTTGAAAAGGGAATGAAATGCATTGCACTGATATGGAAAGGTAGTGTAGTAATGAATGCTTTGGGTTTGAATTAAGTGTTATGCTCTCCCTCATTAAACTCCACTCTGAAGTTATGCAGACTTATGTGTATCTTCCCCTCTTTCCTCCTTTTCCACTGAGCATAACAGAAGAGTGGTGAAGTATGAACTCTCTGAACATCATGCCATGAAAAAATGTAACCAAAGCAGGTGGGTTTACTTTAAATTAGGAGAGAACCTGAACTGCCCATATGTCAAATACCAACTTGGAAAACTCTGGCAAACAGCAGACCCAGCCTGTTCCTCACAGCTTGGTGCGACCAGCAGCATGTGCCTCAGAAAGCCATTGGTGTTCCAGCTCAGGTTGAGGTCAAGAACAGTGTTTAATGTTTCCCACAGCACATTCTTGCTGAGTGTGGTGGAATTTGGCCAGTAGCTTTTGGAGACTATTGATATTAAAGGTCTTTATAATTAGACTTTTGTTCTAAAAAAGGTTTATCCACACTGTGCTGTTTTGGTGTTCCCATGGGTCCCACAAGGCCAAAGATTCTGACTGGTGTGGCCTTGGGATACTCTGAGGACACCATGGGATATGGCCTTGTTTGAATGAAGAGAAATTTAGGGCCATTGGCCTTTGCCAAATCCTCCAGAATCTCTTAATATGATTTTCTGGACAACTCCAAACCTGGAAAGGTATCTGCCTGAAGCATCCAGAGTCTTTAAAAACATATCCCACAAAACCATGTGTAGCTCTCTTAGCACTCCACAATTCCCTACATTTCAAAGGTTTGGAGATGTACCCAATTTTTCCCTGGAATCAGCCAAGTCCAGAAGAGCATGGAATGACATCACATCCCAATCAAACAGATGACAAAACTACTCTGCTGGCCTTCCTTGGGCCAACTCCAACACCAGGTTCCCAGAGATCTCATCCTGGGGTAATAACCTGAATGTTGCAAGCACCTGCTGAGCAGGGATGGTGGCTGAGGGGAGGCTTATGAGCCCCAAAGAGGATTTTGGTTGACTGTTTATAGTTTAGTGTTCTCTTTAAGGGATGCACTGTCTGGCTTTGAAAAAGAAAGCAATGTGGCATTTTATGAGGGGTTCATGCCGGCAGCGTGATTCACACATTTAGGGGATCTCTCAGGAGATTCTCTCTTTGCTCTGTCCATTTTCAGGTTTTGACAATTTTTTGGCAGAATTCAGGCACCTCACTGCTCAGGCTGGGAAATTCTGTCAAAGCTGGCTTGTTGAGAAAGTTGTTTTCCTCTGAAGGTACCTATGTCTCAGCAGATTGTTGGATGGCCAGCATAGGTGAGATGCATAAAAAAAAGGTGAAGAGAAATGACATCCCACACTTATCTATCCTGCTCTTGATTATCTGGGAATTCAAAGTAAACAGGGATCATAAAATGGAAGGTACCAGTTAAAGCTTGTACTATTATAGGTTCATAAAAATGCTTTATTAGCTGCTTCTACTAATTTCTTTACTTATTTGCTGATAAATATCAATAAAAATTTGGGAAGCTGCAAAACTGCACTCACATAGTCCAAATCCAAGTAATGATTTCAGAATCATTATTTAATCTGAAACCGTGGCTTCAAAGGAATATTTTTGTATCCTAAAATAGTTTTCTCTTTGCCTTCTAGATGTCCTTGCATCTTCGCCATGACAATAGAGGGAATGTTGACAATTATGTTGCACTGGATGACTAAAACCAAAATAGCTGAAGATACACTCTTTATTTTCATCCTTAATTTAGGTACCATAAGTTTGAAGAAGGAAATCTAAGCTCTTACAAGCACTGCTTGTTGGAACACATCCCCCAGTTTGGCCTCTAGACAGTTACCCTGCCTGGTTTCAATTGGATCTCTGGATGCTCTAGTTCTCCCCAAAACACCTTTTAATAGAGCTCCTTCACTTGTTCTTCTCCTCACTACAAGCCCTTCCTTGCCTCATCCCTTCTTCTGGGGTAGTTCAAGTTTATCTGTATCTCTAAGGCTGTAGCAAATACTGCCCACAAAGATGTGGTTTCTCACCTTTGTTTTGTGTTCCCTCAAAAATCTTTAGCTTGGTGCTGCACTGATCCATGGAATGGATCCTTTAAATACCACTGGTGCTGTTTACAAAAAGATCAGGCTGAGGATGAGGACAATTGCATGGCAGTCTCAGCAGCCTCCACTCCTTCCTGGGCCATGATGACCTGGTTGTCCTCACGAGAATGACAAAGAGACTGAATTTTATAAAACATCAGAATAATGTTGCAAAGGCCCATATGAACAAATTTTCTTGCTGCATGGTTGTGCTTGTCAGCAATGAGTGATACACCAAATACAGTGCAAGTTATGTGAAGATGCTGGAGATTTCAGCCTTCCTACATCTGCAGTTCAGGCATTCAGGGGCAACTATCACAACAGAAATTTGGTCATATGGGAAAAGACTGAGAACTGTTTGCATAAACTGAAAGGATTTACTTAGTTTTGTTCTATTTCTATATTTAAGATAATTCACCATTCCAGAGCTGTTTCCCAACAGAGTAACTAAGAGCCCATATAGCATCTGGGAAGGTGAAAAATATGGACATTAAAAAAAAACCCAGACAATGGTTTCCCTTTATTTTATCTTGTAAATACATTTGCAGTTTGCTAAAACAACAAAGCAAGACATTTCATATATTCTGTTCCTTAACTGAACGACAGACCAGAGCCTCAGCTGGTGTGATTCTGTATCCTGCCTTTGCAATCAATTTAGCGCCATGGGAAATTCACTTCCAAAACCCATTTTACGTGGTGAACACAGAAACTTTTCATGCAGTTCCTCTCAAGGCTTCTGCCACTGCTGCTGATGTCAGCCTACTGCTACACACCCTTCTGCCCAGGAGCTTTCCAGAGCCCTGCCAGGGATTTCAATGTGACTTTAGGAACCACTTTGCTGCCCATGAATCATCAAAAAAATTCTGCCATGCCAGGGTCAGACCAGTCTTGGATTTGACAACCCACTTGACAGGCACACAGATGATTTTTTTTTTCCACTGGCTTATAGTGGCTTCACGATAACCCAGATGAGACAAGCATATCTACTTTTAAGAGACTTAACTCACTTTTAAAGGAAGTTTACATGGTTACCTGGGACAACATTTTGCAATTTTTTCAATTATAATCTTGTTCATGAATGTACACATTTCCTTTAAGAGGATATATGCATAAACCACAGTGCATGGACATGAGTCAATAAAGGAAGCAATTCTTGTAAGCTTGTGTGCATCTACATAGTGTCTTAAAAACAGACCATGGCAGCAGAATTGCACGGCAAGTTATTGTCATCTGAAAACATGAGCTGCTATAAAATTCTGGTCTGTAATGTTGGATCAGTGAGGACTGTGGTAAAGAAAGCCTAAATGAACTGTGTCAGGACTTGAATTTATAGATACATAGAATCATTTCAGTTGGAAAAGACCTCCAAGGTCATTGAGTTCAACCATTAACCCAGAACTGCCCATCCTAGATCATGTCCCTAAGCACCACATCTGCACATTTTGTGAACAATTCCAGGCATGGTGATTCTAGCACATCCCTAGACATCCTCCTCCAATGCTTGACCACCCTTCCAGTGAAGAAATTTTTCCTACTGCCCAATCTGAACCTCCATGTATCTATACAAACATCACCCAGTTTGCAATTTTCAGTAATGATAAAAATAGAATCAGTCACCCTTATTTTTAAGATTTCAAGTTTCAAACCAAAGTCAAAGGTTTGTTTGGCTCTTTGCAGTTTGAACACCTGTGTAATAGTAAGAAAGGGTGGGGGGGGTGGTGGTGAGAAAAACCTCACAATTTTTTTTTCTGTCCTGTTTTTTTGCAACTCTCTGTATTTTTCTGCAGGTCTTCAGGCAGCCTGAGTGCCACAAGGTTTTTTTTTTTACACCATCCAATCTGGCAGACAACTTAAGGGAAATGCACATTTTGGCATCAAAACAGAATTCCAGAGTGACTTAAAAAGTTGTGTGATGGCTGATTTTTGCTCTGTGTCAGCACTATGTGATGCACTGGCCTCACATATATTTTATATCATATATATTTTTATATTTCATATACCCATGAAATGGAGAAATTAAAAAAAAAAAAGAACAAAATGAAAAAACTGGGAAAAAAAATTACTTGAAGTCTCAAATAATGCCCCCAAGGGCATGTTTTGCAGGCTGATGGAGGGCAGAGCAATCTGAGCTACGCCTGGGTAGGGTGAGCAGAAAGCAGAGCAGCTGTGCTGTTTTTTACCCCTCTGAAACTTCTGACAGGAAACAGCCCTGATGTGGGACCAGGAACTGTCCATCAGATGCTGGAAGACTCTCAGAATTCTCAGCACCTAGCATTTTGCAGGAGAAGCCCACAACTCCTCTGGTGTCCAGCTTACAGAGAGTGCTCACTGCTGCAGCCTCTGCAGCTCCAGATTTTTCTGTGTCAGCTTCCCCAGTTCTGCCCAGGGCAGGTGGTCACAGCTTCTGCTCAGCCTCCCCATCTCCCAGGGTGGGCTTCCAGCTCAGCCAGCAAAGCAGCTCAGCACTAGGCCAGTCTTCCTCCTGATACACTTTGAGAACTTTTGAAGGAGTGCAGCAGAAGGAGCACAGGAGCCCCTTTGCCACTCACAGTGCAATATTGTATTGGTAACGAACGCCAAGTCACTGCCCACAGACAGGAAAACACATCACAGCACACATCAGGCGAGATGTGAAACTCAGGACAGCAAAATGAGTTTATAAGCATCCCAAAAGTCAATATAAATTCTGCTGAAGCTTGATTTTATATGAACATAAACCTTGCTGCATGCAAACACCTGTATGCAGATACCCCTACATGCACAGTACGTGTACCTCTTTTCTTTCCTAATTTTCTTTTTTGTTCTTACTCTTTTGATACCCATGTTGTGGAAAATGTGTGTCTCTGTGGGTCTGGTGGCAGGCAAATGTGGGT
>VWZU01008059.1:1754030-1771307 GCA_013397095.1 Sterrhoptilus dennistouni | reverse complement strand
AAAAAAAAGGAGAATGTGTGTAAGGCATATATTCAGAGAGCCAGAAAGTCACACACACAGGCTTCTATTTATAGCACCTCGGTGGTGAGGCAGAGAAAACAAACGGCAGCTTCTATCTGCAGCTCCTAACTGAAGCTTGACGAGAGCGACGACAGCAACTTGGGGTCTCTTTGTAGTTATAACTGACAACAAAAAAGTGATGAGTTAGCTGTTTCCCCTGCGACCCTCTTGAGCAGCTGAAGGAGCCAAAACCGCTGCGCGAGCGGGTCGGAACGAGCTGACGCTGCCTCCGTGCCTGGAAATGCTCCCCTGTACCCCAGGCAGCAGAAATAGCCAGTTTTCTCTCAGCAGTGTGGCTAGGCTCTGTCTCCCAACCTCTCTTCCCAGACCAGGTGAAGGATTCCTGGTCCAGGTGCTGTGTGGATGTTTTAGGTTCTTTCTAGTTGCACCTGTGGGAAAGGGAAAAATACAGATATACAGGGTTCTAGTGACAGAGCTGAGGTCTGAGATCGTGGTTCGGACTCACTGATGATTTCTTATGACATAGTGATGCCTTAAGCTTTAGTTTTTATGTTTGCAGATTCTGTGCTGCTTAGGGATGTAGTTCTGACCCTCATATTAAGTGTCAGTCAGCTCTCTTTATAGAGAAGGTAGACAAAACAAATCCTTTTCCTGATGAAGACCAAGGACAACTTTCAGGCCCAACAGCACAAACAATGATGGACTGAAGGGAGGAACAAGAAAGATGAGACCTCGCAACTTGAAGGTGTAACTGGACAATTAAACCCCAATATGCAATGGACCAAAACTGATAAAAATGTAAAATGTCGTGACCAGCCAGCCATTTTGTGACTATTCTTAGTCCACCCTGGGTACAGCCTTGGCTGGGCTCCTGTCCTCCCCAAGGTGTACCCTAAAGGCCTTACAATAAATATCTACTTTATTCTCTTAGCTCTGTCTAGTCTCTGTTTCAGGTCAGCCTTCCAAGGCATCAATAGAATGACAGTAGTTCTGTTCTTGTTATTTTTGTTCAATAGAGTCTTCTGAAATGGGATTAACTAGATATGTTCTTGCTGATATGGTCCCATTTCTGCATGGTATAGTTGGGTTGGCTTATGTGGAGAGTACAGTGGGCCTGGGAACTTGGTGGTGAGGTATTAAAAATGCAGTTTTCAGCTGCTCTGCTTAAATTGGGGTAGTGGCTTTAAATTGAAAGTGAGTTTAGTTTAGATATCAGGAAGCAACTCTCTGTTGTGAGAGGCCCTGGCACAGGCTGCCCAGAGAAGTTGTGGCTGTCCCATCCCTGGAAGTGTCCAAGGTCACGTTGGACAGGGCTTGGAGCAACCTGGATTGTGGAAGGTGTCACTGCCCATGGCAGGGGTTGGAACTCGATGATCTTTAATGTCCCTTCCAACCTGGCCCATTTTGTGATTATCTGATTTATTTTTTCTGCTTTCTTTTTTTTTTCTCATTTCTTTCTTGAGGGCAGTAGTTCAAATATTTTCCTACTGGAAGCTGAAATATTCAGTAGGTGAGGAGGCACCTTGTCACCCATCTCTGAAGGCTGCTCTTTGCAGTCCCCAGTTTGCTCTGACTTTTACCCAGGTGTAGGACCCTGTCTCTTCCTCAGGTGCCCATTTCATGACTCCTCCAAATCACACCACTTGTGTGCAAATCATGGATTGCTCCATTAGGAGGTGGAAACCATCAATTTTCTGTTTGTTTGGATGGAGGAAGTGGGTTTGACACCTGGAAAATTACTGGGCTGGGAGCAGAATATCAAGTTCCTGCCTCAGGTCTAGACCAGTAATGGTTAAAAAGCTATCTTAAAGCAAAACTCTTTTCTCTCAACTTTTTTTCTTTAGTTTTATAAAATGCAAAGAATTCAAGCAGATTCATTTTGTGAGCTGGTATTTGTTGCAGCACAGAACTTTTTCAGAAGAAAAAAATCTTGAATTATTAAAAAGCTGCAATAGTCCATTTTCATGTTTTAAAATTAAATATATTGACATTTTTCTTTAAGAGCTAGTTTTGATTTTCA
The DNA here is from genome assembly GCA_013397095.1 of Sterrhoptilus dennistouni. Taxonomy (NCBI): domain Eukaryota; kingdom Metazoa; phylum Chordata; class Aves; order Passeriformes; family Zosteropidae; genus Sterrhoptilus; species Sterrhoptilus dennistouni. The sequence continues at coordinate 1,769,266 of VWZU01008059.1, read as the reverse complement.
GTTGGAGTCAATGTAGTTTTAAAAAAATAGCCTCTAAAAGATTAATAAAAAATATACACATGGATTCATTTTGAAAGAAATCAGTAGTTTATGAATTAATCTTTGAATTCTGTTGACTCACCAAAAATTTTACTATTTCCTTTCTGCGTTGATCTGAATTTTTACCAAACTCTGCATCTTAAAAGAGGAAGTGAACTAATAAATTAGATATTTGCACAGCCTCACAATAATATTACATAGCGAGTCTTGCCTACTCCTATCTCATCTAGAATCACTGGTGAAGAAACGAATTTTAACTTGTTTTTCATTCTAACGTTTCTTTGTTTCATTCATTCAATATTAAAAGTGCTTTGGTCGAATAAACTGGTCACGTGGTGCACTGTCTGTTCCTTGACTGAAGCAGAGCATATCTCTTGGAGATGATCAGCACTGAAGACTTCAGATATCATCTGACTCTATTTTAAGAAACACGTATGTTATGTGAGTTCTCCCATGTTTAATACAGTTGCTGAGTTTAGACCAATGTGTTTCATTTTGGGGTAATGTCTCAGTGACAGCACTGACTTGACCAACTCTTTTCTCAGACTTGGATCTGGCCTTCTGGTGCAAGTGTGACTTCAAAGACATTCACTTCAGAGATATTCTTGCATTTTTGTTGATGAATCTTACTATTCACTTGAATTTTCATAATTTCTGCTCTGTCAATAAACTACTTTCCTAGGTGTTGATGGGGAGAGAACCCAGGGAGGGAAAAATGCTTATGAGATGGTTTTCTTCAAATCATAGAATTATAAAAGTTGGAAAAGACCTCTAAGAACAGAGTCCAGCCATTAACTCAATACTGCCAAGTTCATCATTAAAACTTGTCCCTAAGCACCACATCTACATGTTTTCTGAATATGTCCAAGGTTGGTGATTCTACCACTTCCGTGGGCAGCTTGTTCCAGTGCTTGACCACCTTTCCAGTGAAGAATTTTTTCTTAATATCCAATCTAAACCCCTCCAGCTTGAGGCCATTTAGCGTTTCCCCATTGCTCATTACCCAGAAGACTCCACCGATCTCTGCCTTTCAAGCAATAATTGAAAGGAATGATTTTGGGGCAAACTTTTAGTTTAATCTTGGCCATTGTTCATTCTGTCTTCACTATGTTACTTTTCTGGTGGAAAAAAAAAATTGAGAAAAAACCCCAAACCTCAGATTTTTAAAAGTATGGGTCCTACACAAATCCCAGCAGTCAAACTCTGTTATAGAGGAAACCAGCAAGATCTTTGCAAAATAAAGGTGGGACATTTTGTTCCCTCCCACTTCGCTCATGTTCCTAGACCAAAAGTCAGTGTTAAAAGCTTGGCTTTGTAATCAGCTGCAGGTCGATGGGGACAAGCAGGGTAATCCCTAATCCACATGAAACCACCACTCTGGGTGTGACTGGGACACACAAGGCCAATGATTTACACTGTACCTCTGTTGCTCAACCAATTTCTTGGGTAATTTGCCCCCCTGCAATACCAGGGGAAGCCTTACTCAAGGTTCTTCCTGTGATGAGGCATTGTCCTTGCCCCAGATAGCTTCCAGCTGTAGGGGCAAAGACAACAAGTAGGGAAACAGTAGGAAAAAATATAACCCAGGGTCATAAAACAGGCCAGGGCTAGAAAACCACATTTCTCTCTCTTACTTTGCCCATGCTGTTGTGGAAGTAGACGTGGTGATGTTTAGTCCTGGGATTTTAAAGCACATTTCTGTGTTTGTTAGTTTAGCATAGTAATGGAGTTTTAGAGCAAGGACCATGCAACTGTTAATTCTCAGCCTAAGGTAAAGCACATCTTGATGTCATGATTTTAAACTTGGTTTAGGAAGATATGTTAAAGCACAGTTTCAGTTTGCTATTCAGAGCAGCAATACAAGTCCTTCAATATTTGCTCCAAGGCAAACTCATGGTGTGGTGTTCAGGGATGAAGGACTGACCTCACCAAATCCACCCCAGTAAAAAAAAAATCTCATTCTTTTTGTTATAGTTTTATGTCAGGTTAGCTCAGGCAGCTTTGAGTCAGACAACTCAGGTATTCTGAGGTTAAGGAAAAAGCCCCAACCCAGCTTTTTCAGAAGACAAGCCCTAACTCTAGACTTAGCTCAAGGACTCACCTTCCCTTGGAACACTTGGTGGATCAGCATTGCCAATTAGTTAAATGTATTACCATAATTATTGTAACAATAATAGGCTCCTTCAGAGCCTACCCAGCTCTCCCTTTTTAAACTAAGTTAACCTGTGGTGTAAATGAGAAGAACTAATCCAATATATTGGGGGAGAGGGGAAAGCAGCAGTTCCTGAAGCAAACTGTCAATATGAGAAGCACATTTTTCTAGATCTCCCTGTGCATTAGGGGTCTGTGAACTGTCTCAAAACAGAACCAAGGAGGTTTAATCAGAAAACAGCAGCTCCTCTACAGTCTTCAGGTGCAGCAGACTTCTTTTTTTTTCTTTTTCCAATACCAAAAGCCACCCTTTACCCAAAGTCCCATCTTGTACTAGGTTGAACCAAACCTGGGCAAAAGCTGGCAGAGCTCCAGCCGAGCGCAGGAGGTGTTCTCAAAAGCAGGAAGCTGTGGCAAAGCTGAGAAGCTGAAAAGCTGCTGGAGCTAATATATTGTGGTCATGGGGATGGCGGAGCTCCGAGTAGTGATGGGAAAGACTCAAAAGCACCTTCAAAACAGGCTTGAAAATACTGCTGATCTTTGCTCTTTGGTTGGGTTTTTGTGCTCAGGGGTTATGCTTGAAGTTTTAGAACCTCTCTCGCCGCTGGAGAGGAGCGGATGGTTTATCCCTGAGCCCTGCACCAGCCTCGTTCTCTGCCTGTGCACCGAGATGCAGAGGTGGGAGGCTTTGAAGGTGAAAGGGATGCGTGGGATTGGGCTCATCTGGCAGCATTCGTGACGGCAGCTGAGGCCCAGCAGGTCGTAAACACTCGCTGGTGCCTTCCCCACCTCTTCCCGTGGCAGCGCAAAAAGCCAGACATGCACTAGTGGATTGACTAATTCATATATGGGACAGAAAAAAGGTACTGGCTGTGAAGCCAATAAAAAAGAAAAAACAACAACACCAGGTGGTCAAGACATTATGGAGGCCTATTGTTCTAGGAGATTGTTCCATTCATTAATATGAACTGTGATGATGAGAACAGGATGCACAACATTGACATGTGGGCTAGGGAGCAAGGAGATGGAATGGGTGAGGTAAAGGTCTCCCTTTCCTTCTCTGGCCACCCTTGGGAAGGGGAAGGAGTGGCTGTGTTTCAGAACTGAAAAACCAGTGCAAGAGGACATAAAGGGAGGACTTCCACCAGTTTCTCAGGGGTGAGGTAGCTGCTTCCTTATAATGTCACAGTTCATTAGGGAACTGCAGGCAGTACACGTGGAGGGAGGGACATGCTCCTGTCTCCATAATTGGAGCTGTGCTCTCTGCTCTTCTAAATGCCCGTAGGTGCCTGTCCTTGCAGCTGTATTGGTTTTGGCTGTGTCCTGAGAGGCTGTTTCATGTGTTTCTCAGTACCTGGAGAAGGAACCACCTGTGCCTGATGGAGAATTGTTTTCTGTGGTCCTGGAGGGTCAGAAAACACAGGAACATCCAAAGGCACCACTTTCCCTCGCTGTCTGTTTTGTACTGACTCCTGAACTCTGGACAAACAAACAGGAATTACCATTAACCTGCATGTTGGTTTCATGTGTTTTGCAGCTTTTCAGCACTGCCCTGCTCTCAGATGGAGAAAAAACTGTGAGCATGTGTCAAGTAGGTTGGTGGAGGTGTCAAAACTCACTGTCAGGTCACACTCAGTGCTTGACCATCAACTGGACAATAAACTCTGAACTGTTTAACCACAAACACATACAAGAAGGATGTGGTTGAAGGACAGAGGTAAGTGCTCAGACCAAGGATGAAATTTGAGCAGGATGGAACTGGACCAAACCAGCTACCTCAAAGCTCTGCAAAAGGTGGTGCTTTGCTTCCTAGTGTGGGCCCAAGGCAGCTGGAACGAAGCAGGTGTAAGTAGAGATGGATGTCAGCACCAGCTTCAAGCTGACACGTTTCTGGGAAACTGAATTCTTTGTGCCAAGTCTGCAGCCAGTGAGGTGACCAAGGAGACTGCTGTGATGCAGCTCATCAAGCCAGCTCTCACCTCCCAATACAAAGTAGCTTTGCATCAGCTGCACAGAGTGCAAAACACATTATCTGGTCCAAAATATCTTCCCTGCTGTACAGGGATCCCACTCAGGGATCACATACTCCGCACCATTCTCAGATAGTAAGTGGAGGAGGGAAATGAAGAGCAAAAATCTTTCTTTTTCCTAGAGAGTATGGTCTGTATCCTGCCCTAGAAATAGAATTAGGAAAAAAAAAAAAAAAAGAGAAAGAAAATAATTTATGTTGGACTGAGCTGTGGTTTGAAAAGAGAAAAGGAGAAAAGGAACAAAACAAAAACACTGGCCCATAAAGAAGAGAAAACAGGAAAGGAAAAGAACAAAACATCCTGTACACAGCAGCCAGTCAGTCGAGCAGGGAGGGTCTGTGTCATCTGCATTCCTTTGCTGAAGTGGGCATGGATAGCCTGGATCCAGTCTGCATTACTCAACTTTTCCTTACTTTTCTGCTCACCTGATTTTGTGATTTCTCCTGTTTATTTCTGAGCTCAGTTAGAAGAATCAAAGGCGGTTTCAGACCTTCCCTCCTCTCCAGATGCCATTTCATGAAGGCAGTGTGGCATCTGCAGGCTGTGCCACCCCCAGGTCCTCTTCTGGGTTGAGAGTTATGGTTCCCAGATCCCCACTGAGCACTGACAGATGTAAGCTCACCTTCCCCTGCTTCAAGGTGGGGAGTCAGGCTGTGTCTTGCAGTCAACAGTATTGTAATTGAGCTGAAAAAATATATGGCCTGAACTGGAGCTTGCTCTGAGCCTGGGCTGAAAAATTTGGCTATTTTTGCACCTGCCTTTGTGAAAATGCCTCTTGCTCTTCACCTCCACAGCTAACCCAAGAATGAAACCAGTTGTGGAGATCTTGATGTCTCAGCTCAAGGAGCAGCCAATTTGCAGGTTAGGGTGGCTGAGGTGGTTTGAACAGGGAGGCTGAAACCTGTGCTGTTCGTGCTGTTTATTCTGAGGTGACGAGTGACCACAATGAATTGGGTTTGTTATTACAGCATCCTTTGGGAGGCTTGAAAGATGGATGTGAACAGCAGTTTAGAAGGGTGGGAACTTCTCCTTTAAGGGACCCTTTTCTAAGCCCACTTAAGCACTAATCAGATGCCCCTATCCTGGTCATCCACTTGCTGAAGTGGATGTGATTTCTTCCAAACCCCATAACTGTCTCTTCTTAGTCAGTTCCAGAGTTACTGCCTCCTTCTCCAGGCAAGCTGCACTCATGAATCTATCACTGAGCTGCTGGAGCCAGTCATGTCTCCTGCCTCTGATTCTGGAGGAAGCAAAAGGACCTTTTTAAATAGAAGCAGGACATTCCCAGTGGGTGCTGGATGTGGCTTCGTAGCTCAGAAGTTGGGCACATTTCTGCCTCACCAGTGGCAGAAAGGGAGGATGGGCTCCTCAAGTGTCAGCAAGAGGCAAAACCTGAATGAATTCCCCAAAAGCTGATACCCAGAGCATGGTGCTTGAGCTGCACTGGCAGCTTCTTCTTAGATCACTCCAAAATGAATACAACCTATCATCACTGATGGCACTTTCAGCTGCTCCCATGCAGTTTGTCTCGGTTCTCCTTCTAAAAGTATTCCAGAAAGCTTTTTTCCCCTCTGCTTTTCATACTGAAATTCCCTCTAATGGAAGCTTAGAAGAAACATGTTTGTTAAAGAACAGATGTAGCAGAACCAGCTTCCCTGTCTCCCCAAATCCCTGAAATTGGGGAAATAAATATTAATAAGGATGTATGAGTTATTTAGGTGCTTTAAGAGGCACTGGCTTCACACAGTATCACCTCCTGGAATGCCCTACTATCCCTTGTTCTCTTGTTTCCACCCCCTGCCATCCCATACCTTCTCTTTTCCAGCCTGTTTATTTTAGACTGCAAAGCTACTTAGAACTATTTATTTTTGGATCAGCTACTGATTCACTTAGTGACTAACTCATTTCATCACTCGATGCCTCACTTTACCTATACATTAAGAAGGATTAATAGTACCTGCTTTTCAGGGCTGTTAGCAGCCTAAATTAATTCATGCTTATAATGTTTATAAAGAAATTTGAGATCCTTGGTTACTGGAGGCTAGGGAGCTGCAAAGCATCTTATTTTTACTTAATAGCGAGGGGGTTTTGTGCAACTTTACATTATAAAAGTACAAGAAACCTTGCAATTAGTTGGAGAGTCTTTTGTTCCTAGGGCTTACTTTATATTCCAGTTCAGATGGAAGCATTTTGTCTGCATATTTCTTCCCCTGATGTTTTAATGACAGTTAATAACCTTATCTCCCATACTGAGAAATGTTGGATGGTGCAAAATGGGGCAATAAACATCACAGGGTGGGTAATAGGGCTGTGCAGTATTCTTTGGAGCTCTTAAAGAAGCTAATGTGCTTTTCTGCATTTTGGTGTTATTGCTGCAAAATATGCAGCCAGAAAGAAAAAATGAAACTTAATATTAGCAGTTATGACAATAATTTGCATTCACTGGAAATATTTTGTTGGCATTGTGGGAGGGAGGTTGGTGTGAGTCTGTCAAGAAAGGGAAAGGACTCCTGCAGAGCAGGAGGAGGCATGAGGGGAGTGTCTCTGAATTAAGCCTGAAATTAGTTTGCAATTATTTCACTTTCCTGAGTAAGCCACCAAATGATTGTGCCAGTGACCACATCTGCTACTGATCCTACATTGCCATGCACGTATTGCTGAAAGAAAGTAGTATATTTGGATTTGAATATCAGCATATGGACATATCAACAGTTTGGTATGATAAAAACAGCTCCCCTGAAATTACTGGAGATTCCTTATTCTGTTTCCTCTTCTCCATGAATGGAATTTCCTGGTTACAGTGATGAACCAGTTGCTGACAGCAACTGGGCACCACTGATGCTGCCCTCAGGACTGTCCGTGGGAATGGTGGGGATTGCTTCCACAGCAGTATGACCACCTGAGGGTCTCTCCTGGTGGGAGAATTAGTGAGATTTCTGATTGTGTGCCTCCAGCATCACAAAACACAGATAGGCCAGAATACATCCCAAACCAAGGCCTCCCTTTGACAAGATCTTTATTTTCTGGACTTAGCCTGAGAGCTGTTGCCCTTTCTTCCATCTTGGCAGACTGCAATAATTACCCAGATGACATATACAGGGAGGCCACGAATTATTAACAATTAACTCAGCTCTGGAGTCACTGCCAAAGATTTGTTGGTTCGTGGAGGAAGTCAAAGTGAGTAAACCATGCTGAGTGACAATAGCTCTGCTTCCCAGCCAGACTGAACAGCTCGTAATGTAACCCAAACGTTTCCTCTTTCCAAGCTTGCTTATAAAAGAGCAGACAAGGCAAGGGCAGAAAGGACATTTAGAAGAACACAAGACTGGAAAAACAACCACTGATGTAATGTACTTTCTAAACTAAACATAAGGCATGCACTGTTGTGGCCATTTGAATAATGATTAAAAGGAAAACCAAAACAAAGATAATTTGGTCTGCTTAGTGCTGAATACTGAAAGAAAAAGTGTGAGCAGTTCCATGGTGTGTAGCTGGGAAATATTAGCCCTGAACTTCACGTGCTCTGAATCATCTCTGCTCCTGGTTGGGAGAAAATAGCAAAAAGAAAAGATTTTGTATGAGCTAGAGGGGGTAGGGATGTGCATGGGAATAGGAGCACACCAGGCAGAGGAGCAATAAAAATGTCATGGCCCTCCAGTGACCAACTTGTATGGTCCCATCTGAGACACCTTTTAAGTCCAAATGCCCAAATTTTTAGTCCAATGGGATGAGCTTTGGAAAGAGTGCAGAAGATGAATCAAGAGGATAACAAGCAGAGGATTAATTTACACACCCATTTCGCAGAAGGATAACTGAAGTATGAAAAGCTCAAAGCCTCTTTTCTCCTCTTCTTTCCATGTCTGATCTGTCTTGTTCACTGACACCACTCGTGACAGCAGATTTTAGCAGGTGCATTGCTGTTTTCAGGATCAGGACCTGTGTGACTTGCCCAAAATTGCAGAGGAAGTGTGTTGGAATTGTACCCAGATCTCTCGAGTCCCGCATCACTTTCTCAACCACAAAACCATCCTTCCTGTCTCTGCATAAATATAGAGCTGAGAGAAGTAATTTTATGTGCACATGCACGTATCCAGAGTGCCTTTTAAAGAGGACAGGCACACTAAGGTGAAAATTTCACTAAAAATCATGCTAATTCATTAAGTAATTTTGTTTATGTTTCTCTTGTTCCTCCTCCAAATTTCTCCCATTTCAGCCATCACAAGGGCACTTGCTTATCTGAGGTTTCTGACTGCTTTTTGTGGAATGAAAGAAAAATCATGTGAATTTCAGCTGGAGCCAAGCCATGGAAGTTGGTTTCATAATGCAAATTATTACAACTCTTGTGCATCTGGTATGAGTCACTGGTACATTTCACTGAATTTCTTTGTATCTGAAGTGAATCCTTTTCCCTGGGAGGTTCCAAACTAGAAACAATGAGAAACTGGTTCTCCTTCTGCCCTGGGCACTCAGGTTCAATATGAACAATAACAACTCTGATGAAGTTACCAAGCAGATTTTGGCTAGAGCTAAGAAAGCAATTTGTATTAAACTGGCGCAGAGCTGGTCTATGTTTTCAAATGACCTTTAGTAGGGATCCTTATGGAATTAATACATGACAAGTGCACAGCATAGAGAAGGAAGGGATTCCTCTTTTGTTGTGAAATATCTGGATAATAATAAGATCCCATGGATTAGATAAGAAATTGCACAAACCTGTGAAAGAAAAGATCATCTAGGGCTGTAGATTACAAAGATACATTTCTGGCTCAAGGAATTCCTGAGCCACAAGTTCCTGGGATGAGGGAAAGAAAACTACATTAGTGAACTCCAAGATGTTAGAGGTGGGCATTTCTTCCCAGAAATTATCAGACTTGGGCTATCCTTCCACTGAGTTCATAAATGCTGATACCAGTGAAAATAAAGAGATGCCTGTGGACAGGGTGGGCTGTTCCATCATCTAAAAGACAGGCAATGCATTTAATCTGGTTGGGAAGGCTCAGTTTTTGTTCAGTGGGGAGATACAGGCACCTCTGGAGATTGATTCATCCCATTCTAAGGCAGGAGTCCAAGATAAGTGGGGTCAATCACCCACTGTCTCACTTCATGACTTTAATAGAAATCAGAGTAAATAATTTATTTGGGATGTCTGGGGCAGGGCTCAGTTAGAGACTGGAATTTTGGAAGTCTCCATGTGAGGTTGATTTTTTTTTTTTCTCTTAGCAGGGAATGGAGATGTAGTAAAGACAGTCTGTGGAGCCTGTGTTTCATTTTACTCTGCTGTAGTCAGATTTGGTCAGCTGCATCCTCCAGACTGCAGATCAGTGGGTGCTTAGGGCTATCTGAGCTATCCTAGTGGGTCTGTCCTCACCTCCAGCAGATATCCTGGTTGCAGGTACCATGTCACCCTCTTTCAACTCAGATGCCCTTAAATGGAGCCTTGTACTTTTTGATATGCCCTGTGGCATTTTCCTAAGGGTTTTGAACATCCATAGCAAGCCAAGCAGGCTTTGGCTTTCCATAGTTTTTGCCATTTCTATCACATATAGAAATGTCTTGGGTAGCCCACAGCTTATAAAATTATAGTTGACAGCTATGTGTGAGCGACTGAACTAAGACCACAACTCAGAACCAAATATCTACCCACAGACATGTAAATTTGGGTGTCTGTCTGGAGCTGAATTCCAGTTTTGTCTTGTAGATGACCAAACCAAGGTAAGATGAATTCTACAAAAAAAATTATTTTGAAAAATTCCACCTTAAGAACAGGAAGCATTCAATAGCTTTTAGGAGCACTCAGCATGTTCAATAAGGAGCTCTTCCTTTTTGCCTCTTCTCCCCAGCATTTCTTCCTCCAAAATCCTTGCTTGGAAGCAGGTGTAGAGCTCCAGCTACTGAATGGGAGTGACTTGTTCACAAAGGGCCCCTCAAGAATTAGTAATAAATGTCTCACGCCTACAAGTAATAGTTTCCAGTTTTAGAAACACATAAACCACAGGAGTCTTTCCTTTTTCAGAACTTAGCATTTCATGATAGTGGAAAATAAAGTTTATTAAATTTGTAACACAATAAAAAAAGCCATCTGCTACTTTATACTAGCTCTGAGTACAGTAAACAGAAAGTGTGCTTTAAACACCAGTTGGCCATTAGTTTGACAGAGACTCTTCATCACAAACCACAAGTGAGTATTACATGTGCAGGCAATTTTGATGTTTCTCCGGGAGAAAAATATCCCCTGTCTTTCCAAATACCTCTGACAGTTAGGATGGTTTAGCTCAAAGCTTCTCAGGGCACATTGACATAGATGGGCACAAATGCATGGAGCTCATTTTGCCTGCACTCTGAGCTGGCTGGATGTAGGCCAGCTCTGAACTGGAAATCATGTTAGGATGGAGCTTTGCCCAGGCTAATAAGATCTGTTGAAGGCAAATGTTGAGAAGCAAGACATATTGGATATTAGGAAGGAATTCTTCACTGTAAGGGTGGTGAGGCACCAGGACAAAGTTGTCCAGAGAAGCTGTGGCTGCCCCTGGATCCCTGGAAATGTTCAAGGCCAGGTTGGATGGAGCCCTGTGCAACCTGATCTAGTGGAAGGTGTCCCTGCTCATGACAGAGGGGCTGGAATTAGATTATCTCTAATGTCTCTCTAAACTGTTCTGTGATTCTGTGTTTCTGTGATTCTGTGTTTCTATGGGAATCGTTTTTCACTGCAGGTCAATGTTTAATAATGGAAATAATTCAAGGACTGAAGGACAGCATGAAAGATTGCGCACACAGGGCCTTTTTTCTCTCCAAATGCTGATGTAATCAAAACAAAGGCTTGAAATGAAGAGGTCCCTTTGATGGCTGTTATGGTCTTGAGGTCACAGTTAAGTAGCAGAACATCAACAGTTAATAGGGTAGAACTTAGTTCTTCCTAAACTGGTGTGAATTGATAGCAAAGCCTGGGATGTCAAATGCACCACACTGATGTGGAGTGAGAGCAGAATCAAACCCCTTGTGAGTTATCATTGCTCCGAATTTCTCTGATTCCTGGCAGGTTTATGGCAAGGCCTTTACAATATTTTAACTCTGATTTTTTTTGTGCATGTGTGTGTTTAACGTCCTGTCTCTGTGAACACTGCAAACCACAGTGTGCTCCCCAGGGCATCCCTCCTACATACACACAAAGTTCTGCTTAATGTTTCACTTGGATTTATTTGAATCTTTTATTATTGCAGCACTGAATGAATACTTGCATTAAAACTACTTGCCCCAGGAATTTCACCAAAAGTTTTTTTTTTAATTTTCAAATTGCTTCGTCACATGGAGGTCACATAGATGTGGTACTTACAATTCATTGCTGCAGAGGTTCTGAAAAATTAAAATTTTGTCTGCCCACAGGACTGTTAATTGTCTAATTGAGCACAAGAAAACCAAATATTGTCAGGTCCTACATAACAGTCAAAAATTTAGACAGAGTTTGGATTGATTATATTTGTTTTAAAAAAAATAAAATTGAAATACTTCTTCTGATGGACCAGTTTTATAAATGGAAATGGAGAGTTTTTCTGAATCAGAAGATTTGAAGCACTTCACAATTTTTTCTCAGCGGCTCATGGAATAGTTGCCCCCAGCTTTACATGGAAAATGTAATTACAGCAATTCTCAGGCTGATTTAGATTATCTTGTGAAGAACTATGTGGTTGCTCTGAAGTCCATATAGAGTGAAAAAATCATGGAATTTGTGTTGGAGATGGCCTTAAAGCCCATTTTGTTCCAACCCCCTGCCATAGGCAGGTACACCTTCCACTATCCCAGGTTGCTCCAAGCCCCATCCAGCCTGACCTTGGACACTCCCAGGGGTGAGGCAGCCATAGATTCTCTGGGCAGCCTGTGCCAGGGGCTCACACCCTCACAGGGAAGAATTTCTTTCTAATATCTGACCTAAACATCCCCTCTGTCAGTTTGAAGCCACTGTCCTGGTTTGCCTTGTAAAAAGTTCCTCTCCAGGGACTTTTAATTTTATTTTATACTTTTAATATATTTTAAATTAATATGACAATATATTATCATTAATCAATTTTAAATAATTTCAGCTATTTAATGTGGATAATACCTATGTAGGGATGAGGCATGGAATTCTTCTGCTGGATTTCTAAATGCTCCTGTTTCCTACTGTGATACTGGCAGTTTCCATCAGTACTGACACAAATTTTGCCAAGGCAAACCATTCTTCTGCATCTGAGAGACATCATTTGGCTCGTTGGTCCTGCTGAGGAACCTCTTTCCATGTAGCACAAGGCTGTGGTTTCTCCACTGTCATGAGGCAGGAGCATCCATGGGTGATGGAGTGGTTGTCCTACTGCATCTGGGATTTTGGGTCTTGTGGAGGGAAAGTGAGAGAATGGAGAATTGCAAAGCAGCCTGGGAGTTTATAAATCAAATCAGCAAGTGTGAAGGGTTTCATTTAGCAAACTGAGTTTATCTTGTGTGTTATTTTGTCCCTGTTATTGACCTTTTTTCAAATAATAATTAAAAAAACCCCAAAAACCACAAAACAACACCAAAACCAAAACAAAACAAAACCCCAAACCTAAAAACAAAACCAAAAAAAGCTCCAGAAATTATTTCATTTTACTGTCAAGGAAATATTAACCTGCTACATTAAATTGAAGTGGGGGAAATAAGGAGGGAAAAGCAATAGCAGCTCAAAGATATTACATTTCTACAAAACTTGAGAAAAGACCTTGACATATCAACTCTCTAACTGAGACATTAACCTAAACAGAAAAACATTTTTCTAGATGCAGCAATGATATTAGACACTGGAGAACTCACCTAAGCAGTAGAAAACCTGGCTAAAGTTTTTTAGCTTTCACTGGCCTAGGAAGGGAGATGTTCTTAGCCCAATGAGAATACATGAGGAGCAGTGTCTTTTGAACCACTTTTCAGAACGTGATTCCATTCACTTTCATAGAGAAAAATGATGGTTGTGGCCCCAGCTGCTTGTCACTATCACAAGGACAAAAATATCAAGTCATACCTAAGGGAGAACTCTTCTGCCCAAGTTGAAGTTTAGGGCATACTTGATGTCCTGACCCTCTATAAGCAAAGGGAAGCAATAAGCATTTCCCCAGGATGATTGTCCCATCCTAAACGATGTGGCTGGAACAGACAAGGTGATAAATTCAGGGTGCTGTGTTCTCTGCTGAGTATAGAAGGATCCCGTGTTTCTGGCTTATCCTAGACAGCAGCAACGAAGAGGAACCACATGGTGGTTAATTCAAAACCAATGAATGTGGGAAATTCTTCCCATGGCATTGCAAGCACCTCTGGCAGATGTGACCTGAACTGTCCACCACCCCTGTCCCCTGTGTCACCACAGTAGGTGGGACAGATAAATAAACCACCGACGTAAACTGGGCTTTTTTGTTTAGAACTGGGCAGAGTCCCAGCAGCCTGGGAAGAAAAGGGCTGTTCTTGTCCAGCCTGATCAACAAAAGTTCCCAGGGAGAGGTTTCACTTGTAGGCAGAGGGAGCCTGAAGTGCCTTTGGAAAAAGCTCTTATCCACTCCAATCTCCAGGTCTCCACTCAGCCCAGTCACTGGATTTCCCAGCTGCTCTACTAAAAATAAATTGATGAAAATGAAAACTTTCTCTTGGCAGGGATTTTGACAAGTGTCTAATGTAGACCTGTGCTGATGCAGTCAATGAGTAATAATATCAGCATAGCCAGCTATGGGAGAGGTTTATATTTTTCCTTTTTCCTTAGGAAGGGGGAGGGCCACGCTGCAGAACATTATTTACAGTACAACGTGATTCAATTGCCAGAGGGGGAAAAGAAGCCAGCCCATTGTTCAAGGACTATACATGGATTGAACATTAAGAAGTAAATTTCCCTGCCTGAAAAAAGTAACCCCCACTCTCTCTCTTTGGCACAGCTTCATCTGGGAGTTTTGCACCTGAAACTTGGCTTCCAAAGGAAGACCAAAATCCCCTCTCAGGTCAGACACAAATGAAGGCCATCTTTGTTGCACCCTAAAGAAAGAATTTTGCTGCCTTTTGGAGTAGGATTTTCTATTAACTTTTAAAGAGAGGATTTGTTACAGTTATAAAGAAGGCTGCAAAAGGTACACCTGGGTTACACCAGCTCAGGATCTCACAGATTTTCCTCTGAAGTCCCTTTGACTGATTTTTTAAAGATGTGTGATGTAAAAGAAGACTAGCTGCAGCTCCAGTGGGGGGTGGGATGATCTCAGCCCCATGGATTGTACCAAGACTTCAAGCTACAGCAAACTACACTCTCTACCAACTGTTGAGGTGCAGAGTTCAACAGAATGGGGCAGTCATCCATTCTAAGGCAAAAAGTTACAAACATAAAATAATAAATACAAACCATAACCCTAAAAGCCTGTAAAGTGTTTATCAAGCCTTGTGGTTCTCCTCTTGTGAGAACAAGCATCAGCACGTGCTAAGGACTGACAAAGTGAGATCTCTTCTGTAATTCTGAAACCCTTCTGGAGGATGAGGAAAACTATTTGAAAACTTTTGCTACACAGCTTTCAAAAACAAATGATGACTTATTTGTGGCATACTTTGTACAAACTCATACAATAGCTGAGTAATTATTGGAAGGATTTTTTTTTCCTCATCAATTTAGAGACACAGTTAAAGCTGCCAAGATGAATGAAGCATCATATGGAAATCATAGAATAATGGAGTGGTTTGGGCTGGAAGGGACTTTAATCATCACCTAGTTCCAACATCTGTGATAAACTTAGTGGCTTTCCTCTGGACTCCTTCCGTATTGTCTTTCCTCTGTTGGGGGCCCCAGAGCTGGATGCAGTTCTCCTGGTGAGGTCTCACAAGAGTAGAATAGTTGAGGACAGTAAAGAAGACTAGCGGATTGATTGTTGAAGAACACCTTGCTGACTGTGGCTGCAAATTCCCAGAAAGTGCTGATAAAATATCCATCTAGGAATATCCAGGCATTGCTTACTGGGAATTGCATGTCCTACTTAGTGAATATTTGCAAAA